>JAJONR010010583.1:0-19067 GCA_029582245.1 Solanum etuberosum
TAGGTTATGTGTTTTGTTGTATACCTTTCGGGCTTATGGGGGTCCAGTTAGGATGTTGTTTGATTATAACTGTGGATTTGTGTTAGTTGATAGTTGGTTTACAGGATTTGCTTAGATTTTCCCCTTTGTTTTCCTCTATATCGGTACTTCCATATTTGGTTGGATTGGATTGGCCTTTTGGCTGCTGTGGTGTGTACTGGTGGTTACCATTAGTATATCTTCGGTTAGTTGCCTCTCGTAGTAGAACCTTGTTGTGATTAGGTTGTTGGGTTAGCACCTCCAGTTATGTTCCTTTCCTCTAATTATCTACATCTCTTATCGTATATTCTCTTGTTGCTGCTCACTTTAATTGTGTTTAATCTCTTTTTTAGTTTCTTGTGATGTATGATCATTATTTACCTGCTATTTATACTTGCTTTGTCTTTGAAACTCTGTTTTCTATTTACTTTTGTACTCATGTCTTGATTAGTAACTCGACTACTAACTGATATCGGAGTTTTGAGGATGTTTTATTGTATATGTTAATTCTCTTTTTCTCTCTTACTTCTAACATTTATTCTTTACTGTCTGCATTCTTCTCTTCTGCATGATAATCCGTTACTCCTGATTTCGGACTATAAGGTCGGTGTTGTTAAAAAAAAATGAAAAAAACAGTGTCTTAAAAACTGACCTCCGACCTCAGAGGTTGGTTTTTTCTGACCTTTTTAATGTCAACTTTTTTTTAGTAATAATTCTAAACTCCGGTGAATCATACTTATATTTGATCACACGCATATGAGTTTCGGTCTATAAAATCTTATAAGAAAAAAACTAACCCTTGCTTGATCCTAAAAATTCAAATAAATGAAGAAGATAATTATTCTCTTTACAATGTTGTGGTAGTATATTTATAAACACCATCTATATTTTACAATTTACAAAAATCCATAAGAATACATACAACCAAAGTGGATAGAGATAACTGAAAATATACTCCATAAGAATGAACAAAATTAAAGATAATGGAGATGAAGCTAAGGTTGACATAGCAAAGGATGATGAGGAGAAGTGAAAGAGATCGAGGCGATGAACATAATGAGTTTACGATTCCATGGCAATTTGGAGGGGATTAGTGGGAAGTGCAGGTTCTATTTCATGATCAATCTCAAGTTGACTGTAATTTCCTTTCTCTTTGAAGAGTTGAATGTGATGATGCTTGCAATAAAGTGTTCCTTCATGTGCAATGTAGTTTGATGGACTTATAGTACAACCTCCATGAGTGCATTTGAAGCAAGCCTTATGGTATGCTGCTCCATTCACAGTAACCTTATGTAACACAAACAAACATACATTTAAATTCAATGACATCTATATTTATAAATAATAAATGAATGTGTGTGTATATATATATATATTGGTTAATTACCTTCTCAATGGGATACACAGTTTTAGTGCAGCACACACATTTTTCTCTCGTGCCTGCGAATAAACTTGAGACTTTGTTGCCAGTACCATTCTGTGTTTAACGTGACCAAGTTGAAATTAGTTATAAAGCAGAATGATTGATTATATATACAAGAAATTAGATGCATTCAAAACATTACCTCGTTATCCACAGATTTTTCTGGCTTGTGATCTTAGGAGTTCCTGATAAAAGATAAGTTGATCAAATACGTACTTAATTATATATACAATTATTTGTATTTTTGTATGTCTTTCTTCGTTATACCTTCAAAACTCTTGTCCAAACTGCCAGTTCTCTTAAAAAGTTGATCAAAATGAGGCCTGCAGTATATTACCCCTTCAAAGGAATTGAAATTGCTGAGCTGAAATAAGTGAAAAAATAATAGTTAGATGTCTCAACTGCGATATAGATCATATATTTTCGTTTCTCAAAAGAAAAAGAGAGAAAGATTATGTAAAAGCAATAGATTAGTGTGAGCCTTTTGCATACAAAGATGGATGATACCTTGAGAGTACTTTTACAATGGTAGCACCTGAAACAAGCTTTGTGATAAATGCGATTATCAGCAGCAAGACGATCCACTAGATATACCGTTTTCTCACAAGCATTACACTTTTGTGTTGTTCCAGCAAATGTCATCGTAATTAGATTATTGTTTGTGACGAAAAGAGTTAAAGACAGAGAACAGATATCGGAGGATGAAATCAATTTTCTTTCCCTCTGTTCTCTTCCCCAAACTCCTCTCCCTCTCTCTATCTCGCTCACTCTCTCTCTCTCTATCTCTTGCTAAACTTGATTATTATCAAAGAGCTTAAATAATTTTCGGACTAATGAAATATGTTTGTAGATTGATAGTAATTTACGGGTCATGATAGATATTCCATCATTTTCTCATTAATTGTTTCCTTATACCAAGCTCTTCCACTCCCATAATAAAATTGTTAGAAGCAGATGACTATAGTACAAAAAAAAAAAAAAAAACACAAATCCAAAACAACGCATATGATAGTATTGCAATAATAACCAAGATTATGACATAAACATTTATACTTGGGTCATAACTCTACAACTAGAGCGTTTAGCAACTCACAATTCAATTACACTTGCAAGAATTCATGTTCAAAGCGAGAAATAATATTAAATTAAAGAGGAAAAAAGTAACCCTAAGAGAAGAAGTCATTAATTATGCGGCTATTTTATGCTTCGCAATGTCGATCTCCTCTCAAAAACATTTAAGGATTGCTTATACAATATGTTGAAAAAACTAAGAGGGAAAACCAAAATATAAGTATTTTAATTAGTCCCAAAATATAAGAATGAGTAATAGCTATGGGTATATTTAGAGTGTTTACTCTTAAAAAAAAAGGCATAAATGTGGGTGAAACATGGCTAAAAAAATGTGTAAACATGCCTTGTATTTCAAAATATTTCAACTTTTATTTTGTTTTCCCTTATGTATCCCCCTATATTTAATCAACTTACCCTATTATTCACACATCTCTAGCAAGGATCAATTTTTTAATTTACTTCTTCTCTCCAAATAGTCTGCAACACTCGTCACTATTAATATATGTGAGACTTAGTTAACATTGATAAATATATGAATTTAAAGATTGTAAAGGTAATTAAACTTACCCAACTAAGTTCATTACGGAGCCATTACATTGATGTGTTGAGAAAAGGCTGTGCCAAAGGGAAAAATAATCTATATATGAGATATATTAATTAAGATAATTTTTGTGTTTATCCATTGAAATGCAAAGAAACGTCAAAATTAAATGAAGGGCTTCACTATATCCTCGTCATCCAAATACAATAGATATATTTATTTATACATTACCACCACATCAATCATATAACTGAGCAAAATTTTATAATCATATTATTTATAATACGGAAAATGGTCAAATATATCCCTGTTGTAGAGAGTAGCAGAAGAAAAGTATAATCGGAAAACCTTTGCTAGCTCAAGATCGTTAACTAAAATCGAAAGATTTAACTAAAGAAGAGGAAGCTAGAAAGGAGAACTTGTTTATGGAAGAAGACTCTTCAATTGTCTTTGGTTTTGGTTGTTCTTGGGTCGGTTACAAATGACTAAGACCACCCCTATTTATACTTGTGTAGGTATGATTCTAGATACTAAGAATGTAGACTATTCTAATCTTTTCTACAAATATCTCCCTTAAATATCTAATAATCTAGACTATCTAGATTTTTCTTAAGTACAAAATATCAAAGATATTACTCTACAAAATTCTAGAAGGTTCTACTAAATATCTAAGATATTTTTTGTACCTCCAAAAAATCAACTTTAATTTTCATACTCCCCCTTAAAGTGATTTTTCGGAAACTACCCCACACTTGTCCTGGAAGAGCTCAAATGAAGCTTTGTGCCACGTCTTGGTGAAGATCTCAACAATTTCTTATGAAGTCCTCTTGATTCTTCAAATGATGAGGATTCTTCATCGTCAATTAATCCATGTGAATTATCTCCTTGTTGAGTTTCCGGGCTCCCCTTTCTCTTAGCTTTCCGATAGTTGTACTATCTAGATAAACATTTGTGATAGGTAAGTCTTGACACTGCGATGCTCAAGATTTTAGAACATGCTTCTATCGATGCAACTTCATAATATTGGGAGATTTCATTAGTATTAGCCTCCCCATTCGAGTCGGTGATGATATAACCATCAATTTCTTGTGAAGCCTCGCAACCATAGTAGGATACACCACCAAATTTCCTTTCTAGCTCTTCACTGTTTATCAACTTTAGAGCTTTCGAAAGTTATGTCTTCTGTTTCTCCGCCTGAAGTTTGTCCTTCAAAGTCAGCTTCTTCATCTATTTGATCATTATTTTCTCCATTTGTTTCCAATGTTTTCTCTAAGCCAGTTATTGACCTCAATATGGAAAACGATTGACTAGAGACTTCAAATTCCAATAAACCTTCATTAATGTTTTCTCTGTGAAGGTCACCACTGACATATATAGTTTCAGACACTGTTGTTCAGAATCTACTTCTTTGATTTCGTTGATAGAAGCTACCATATCACCAGTATGACCATCTTCGAGAGTTTCTTGCTTCATATCGATGACATCAGTGTCTTGCTTCTCCCGGTGATTGACTGTATTATAAATTGAATCCTCAATCCAATCTCTTTCAAGATTGATGAAAATCATGGCATCTATTGCTCGAGTCTCAGCTACTAAACACTTTCCCCACTTTTCTTCTTCTTCAACAACCTTTTGAGCCATACTACTCTCTTTGACTCGGCAATATCTTTTTATGTGTCCTACATTACCACATTGAAGGCATCTGGGAGGATTCTTATCATAATAGTTAGAACGCTCTTTCTTCTTTCTAGGCGAGCTTGAATCACCTGATAATCCAGAATGCGACATATCTCTTGTTTTCCTTTAAAGTTCCTCTTGTCGTCTATAAGAGCATTTTCTTCTCCTTCTTTGACAAATACACTAGCCAACTGCTTGACTAGTAGTTCCTATGACGACAACAAATTTTCAAACTCCTCCAAGGATGGTTGTTGAGCCCATCCTTGAATCGATGTCACAAATGGAATATATTCAGGCTTCAAACCATGAATGACTATTCTTCTCATTTGTGCTTCAAAAATAGCTTCTTATGGTTTAATAAACATATCTCAGAGCATAAGTTCTTAATCTTCAAAAAAATATTCAGAGATAGAAAGATTACCTTGAGTTGTGTTAGCCAATTCATTCTCCAATATCTGTTGCCAAGCTTCATTCTTCTTGTTGAACAAACGATCGAGGGTCCTCCATATTTCATGAGCTGATTTACACTTTATAATATGATCAAATTCGGAGGAGATTGTCCTCTTCAAAATGAACTCCTCCTTCGCATTAATCTGCTTCCACTTCTTGTATGCACTACTATTTTCCGGTCCGTCAATAGGAGGACTTGTGTTACTCCAATTCACAACATCCCACAAATCCTCGCCCACAATGTATGATTTCATACATGTTTTTCATACCTTGTAATTGGACCGATTCAACACTCCATCCCCAGTCCATTAACACGGTCGCGTAAGTTCATCTACACAAACAAGTTGAATCTACCAGCAACCCGATCTTGAAATAACATCCACAAGCCAATCTACGGCTATGGCTCTGATACCATGTAGCGAATAACAGAAAAAAGTATAATCGGAAAACCTCTGCTAGTCCAAGATCGTTAACTAAGATCGGAAGATTCAACGAAAGAAGAGAAAGCTAGAAATGAGAACTTATTTATGGAAGAAGACTCTTGAATTGTCTTTTGTTTTGGTTGTTCTTGAGTTGGTTACAAATGACTAAAGTCACCCCTATTTATACTTGTGTAGGGATGATTCTAGCTACTAGGGATCTAGACTATTCTAATATTTTCTGCAAATATCTCTCCCTTAAATATCTAGTACTCTAGACTATCTAGATTTTTCTTAAGTACAAATATCAAAGATATTAACTAAATACCTAAGATATTTTTTGTACCTCCAAAAAATCAACTTTAATTTTCACAGTACTATTGGAAATAGTTTAAATATACGCCTCGTTATACTTTCAGACTAAACATATCCCTTTCGTTATACTTTTGACACATATTTACCCTTATAACTAACAAAGGACACAGGGACAATTAGGATTAAAAGAACTCATCCAATTTAAACCATACTGAATTATAAACTAACCCACCTGCTTGCCCTAATCAATTTTACCCAACCCAATTTAAACTTCAAACATAAAAAACCTAAAGTTGGGTCCAACGCTGGTCAAAATTGTAGGAGAAGGCAAGAAAACTTTTAGAATTTCAATCTACAGTTTGGCAAAAAAATAGATAAATTGTTCCAAAATACTAGATGCATGGTCCCGTTTCTTAGCAACTCCCAGCTTTGATTAATTTCAACATGACATCTCTTGGCTGTTGTAATGTAATTGCAATTTTTTTTCTCTTTTCTTATAAAAATTCAAGTCTTCATTGACTTGATACAACTTGCTCAGTTATTTTCTTTCGGAAAGAGAAATTACCTAAAATTCTTTGGAGCTTGTAGAACAAAAAGGAGTTCTGATAATATATAGAGGTGTACTTGGTTGTAGCTCTCTTGCCACAACTCTTAGCAGAACCCAAGTTAGATGACCCAAACTCAAACAAATAGAAATCCGAACACTCTTCCTCAAATCATAAACAAAATATAACACCTTTAGATTTTTAATCTTTGAAGTTTAAATTGGGTCGGCTAATATTAATTGGGTTGACGATTGATTCAGCGGGGCAAGTTAACTTACAATTGGGTATGACTTAAATTAGATGAGTTCTTTTAATCTTAGCTGTCCACGTGTCCCTCTGTTAGTTATAAGAGTAAATATATGTCAAAAGTATAACAAAATGGGCATATTTAGCCCGAAAATATAACGAGGAGTATCAAAGGGAAAAATGACAAATATACCTCCGAACTATCATAAATGGTACGGCAATACCCTTCGTTATACTTTTGAGTTGCGTATGTCCTTACCGTCAATATTCTTGAACGTATATACCCTTAGGATAGACGGAGGGACATGTGTCATAAGCTTAAAGGTCTACCCAAATTTAATTTAATTTTTACCCACAATTACAAAAACCCACCCACCTTTCCCAATTTTAACCCATCCATGACCCAAATTGTAACCAAAAGCACCCAAAATCAAAAGAGAAGTTCGGTAAGACAATCAAAACTCTCAAATTCCTCTTTTCTTAACTTCTACAACAAAGGCTTATTTAAAACATTTAGATTTGAGCAACATTTTCAAACGAAGAAGAACATGATTTTTTTTCCAGAAACCCTTTGGACAATTTCTTATTCTTCATCTTCTTCAACAAAAATCCTTTATAAAAATTTTCGATTAATTTGGCTGACACCACTTATAAAGATTTGATTTTGAATGTATGAGATTGGAAAAACATGATGGAACTCAAATTTCTTAATTCGATTTCACCTATAAAACAACCACCAATTCTTAATCTCCTCCCGACAATCAATCCACCAAAAAAAAACTTTTAACTTTCCACAAGTTTTGATATTTTTCTAACTTTTATTGCATATGCAGCTTTTCATGCCTCAAGGAACACAAAAACAAGCACCCATGATTGAGCAGAAACTAGAGAATGAAGCAGCCTACGAGTTGTTTGTGCTGACAAGGTGCACGACGGCCATGCTAACACCGATGCTAACACCGAAGATGTGTACAACCAGATGGTGTTTGTTCATTTGTTATGCGCGGGGGCTCGAAGGACTAGAAGAAAAATAATTAATTTGTGGAAGCACTGACACCAAAGGGTGTTTAAGTTAGGCTAGATTGGGGAAGAAGAAGAGGGTTTTCAACCGGGTATGGATGGGTTAAAATTATGAAAAAAGGGTGGGCTTTTTTAATTGTGGGTAAAAATTAAATTAAATTCGGGTAGACCTTTAAGATTATGACACGTTTCCCTCCGTCTATCCTAAGGGTATATACGTTCTAGAATATTGACGGTAAGGACATACACAATCCAAACGTATAATGAAGGATATTATCGTACCATTTATGATAGTTCGGAGATATATTTATCTTTTTTTTCTGTAAACTATTTTCAATAGTACAGGGATATATTTAACCCTCATCTGTTTATAATATGTGTATATACATGGAGACAGATTCATGTGGTAATATAAGTCCACTAAATAATGGCTTTAACGGCGGAGTTGAAAAAAAAAACAAAATAAAAGTGAGTCATATTTGATTTCCTTTCTTAAGGGAACTTTTATATATATATTTGGCTTAAGTCATATGCGGCCTCTTAAAGTTGTCCGCATATTTTAGTTAGACACTTTAACTTAGGCATGTACCTATTGAACATTTTAATTAACAAATTTATACTTATTTAACACAAAATGAAAATCAGTTGAAAGACAAAAGTGTGTGGGTCTCAAACACAAATACATAGCCGATGAACCAATAAAATGATGACACGTGGCAATTGAATCCAATTTTTTTTTAATCTCTATCTGAATCATTCAAAAGGAATTTGAAAAAAAATCAAAAATGTATTTTGAATCAACCCACCCCCACCCCTTCTTCTTCATCTTCTACTTCTTTTGACCCTTTCACCGGCGGCAGCGGGCCGCTACCATCAATTTACCATACTCTCACCTCTTTCTTCGTTACCATTGAACCTTACCACACATTGCCTTTATTTCCTTCCCACTAATAATCAGTTATTAACATAACTATCTAAAATACAATAACGACTTTTGCCGAAAAAAATAATCAATTCATATTAATTTCGTCAGAAAAATGGAGTTTTGCTAGAATATATGAGATTTAGATCTATATAATAATGTTTGTACAATTTAATTTCTTAATTGTGGATTTTGTTGCGCTAAAAAATAGAAAATTGTAATGCGTATTTCAGCATTAACAAATGCCCAACATAGAGCTAATTTTCCAAATTTAGTGTTTCTGTTGTCTTCAACTTTATACTGAAATCATTCTTCAATAGATTTATATTATGATTTTATAAAAATGCATAGAAGATGGTTGCAGAGGAACATTGAGCTGGGAAGAAGACGGGCTATCCTTTTTAAAAATAAATAAATAATATAACTGTATAAGTGGTAAAATAAAAAGGAAAAATATTATTTTTAATATGAAGGAGTGTGGAGCACTTTTTTTTTACCATGTCAGCATTTTGTGTTTAATAGAAATGATTTTTGAACAAATAAAGTTTTCAATAGGTACAAGTCCTAGTTGAGGTGTCCAAGTGAAATATGCGGACAATTTTAAGGGGCCGTCGTAACCTAAGCCCATATATTTTTACTATAGGGTCATGAAGTGAAAGTGAAGAGTCCAAGACATTGTGTCCAATAAAGTGGGTCAAACCCTAACGCTATATATGTCGAGAATTTTTCGTTTTAACACCAATTCCAAGAATTGGATTTTCATGGTTTTACACCAAATTTTTTGTTTCTTAGAGTTGTTTGGTTTTCCATTGGGACACAAGGATCTATGTTGGATTCTAACACAAAAAAGTAAGGATTCAACCTGGTTTAGGTTCGATTTGTGCTCGTGACGAGTCACTGATGTATATATATTTTTAACTCGCATTCTATTAAATAATAGTATAGAAAGATGTCGAACTCATAGAGATTGATTTATCTATTCTATAGACGTTTCTTGTTTTAACCACTATTTGAGAAAATTAGAATTAGTTGAGTGGTGAATTAACTAATTACTAATAAAAACAGAAAAAATAGAGAAACTGTTTTTGTTTTTCACGATATGTTAAAAGGTGATGGGAATTTGACTTCACTCAATATTTTATATAAAGTAAATATTTTATTCCTTAATTTATATTTCTCATAAAAGAATAAATATCTCTTACAATTATATTTATATTTTATTACTGAAGTAGACAATTAAATGCACTCCTTCCGAATATACATTTAATTGTCAAATTACTTAAACTTAAAGCATGCTTTTTTTTCTTAGTAAGAGCCTGTTTAGCATTGCTACTAAAAACTGCTTATTTCTAGAAGTACTTTTTTAAAATAACTTTTTAAAAAATAATAATTTGTGTTTGGCTAATTCATTTGAAAAGTGCTTTTGATAAGCAAATCGTGTTTGACTTACCTTTTATAAAAGTATTTTTGAGAGTCAAATTACGAAAAATGATAAGTATCAATATACTTTTAATATTAAGATTATTGTAACATCCCACCTTAGAAAGAGCTAAAATTAGAAAGAACTAATTTGGAAAGAGCCAATTTGAGGTTTGTTCAAGTTAAACTAAAGTTGTGAGTTTTGGGTCAACTTCAAACGACCATAACTTTCAGTATATGATGAGTTAGGTGGCACATAAGATATCAAATGAAAGGTCTTTGAATCCTCTTTCCAACGCCACTAAGTTTGCTAAGTTTTAAGTTCGGATGAGGGAGATATGCCCGTTTGAAGTAAGCCTGTCCAGTTAAAGAAAGTTACCCGAATTAATGAGGGGTATTTTGGTCTTTTCCTTACCCCATTAACTTTAAGCATTTTTAGTAAGGTTTGAGGGGTCTAAACTGATTTGGGTCAGTTTTCATAATCCTAAATACACTTAGGGTTTTAGAAGAGAGTTCAAGAAGAAAAAAAAGGAGAAAAGGAAGAACGATCAAGATTTCTTGCGAATCGAGGATTTGTTTCGCCAAATCGAGGTATGTAAGCTTTAATAGTGTTGGGTTCGTTCACCCACATGCCAATCATGTGATTTTATTCGTAATTTCGTTCTTGAGGTTGAATGCTTTGAGGTCTTGAGGTTTTGTGCTTCGTTCTTTGATTATGAAGTTCTTGAGGTGGAAGTTGCGAATGAGCGTAGTTCTTGTGTGGGTTTTTGATGAAAATATTCTGGGTTATGAGAATTCGTGTATTTTGACCTTAGATTTGTAGTGGGTATGAGTTGAATCGAGATTGGGGAGGAAAAGAAAAGATCAGGCAAATAATTGCGCCCCGATCCGCGTCGCGGAGGCGCTTAGAATTTCAGTCCCCAGATAACTACCCCATCTCCGCGTTGCGGAGAAGATACGGAGTCCTCTGCCTCAAAAATTATTTCGCGACCACAAATTTAATTCCATCTCCGCGTCGCGCCAGTGTTCTTTAATTTGGGTATTCACTCGTTCTTATGTTCAATTATCTTAACCTTCCTAAATTATTGAGAGGTCCTACATTCCAAAGCATAATTCTTGGATTCACATTTCAAATTCAAGATAGAGTTAGGAGTAAAGTTCAAGTGAGTTCTTTCGAGTCATTTTGAGAAGTCTTTTACAATCTTTTTAAACTTGTTTTAAGACTTGAGTATGAGTAGAGTTGAGTTTCATTTTTCAAAATGAATATATGGAAACTAAGGATTCCCAAAGAGTAAATGTTTTTACATTTAAAATGAGGGGAAACATCGATTTCCAAATGAGTTCATGAGGAGTTTTGAGTACTATCTCTTTTAAGAGAACCTTTTGAGTAATAATCTCAAAGTTTGAGGATGAAGAAATATTTTTAAACATATGAGCTGAGTTATATTTTGGGAGTAGTATTGAGCACCGATACGGGGACGAGTTCAAATAACTCAAAGTCCTCATAAACCATGTAGCCAACGTGGGTAGAAAAGGGTCATACTTTTTAGATGATTCCTTATTGCGTTTAAGCATAGCTTAGTGGATCCACTTAGTTGAGGATGTCTTATACTCCGGCAAGGTATATGACAGTTCTGGCAGCGTGAGCGAGATGCTGTATCATCACATAGCTCATAGTGATGGTTGTCGGTTAGAGAATCTCCCAAACTGAGTTATTTTGTATCTTTACATACAAACTAAGTTATTATTGTATTTTAAATACATTGAGTTGTTATCTACTGTTTTAAATGCTTTATATAAACTGCATCCTTATTGTTGTTTTTATACTGCATTTAGTTGAGGTTGAGTTGAGTAGAGTTGAGGTGAGTATGTTTCCTTCTCTTTCCAAGTTCAAGATTTTATATTATGTTCAGTATTCCCCTTGCACGCTAGTGCATTCAATGTACTGATGACATTTGGCCTGCATCGTTTCATGATGCAAATACAGGAGATCAGGGTCATCAACAGACGCTTCGTTGATACCACTTGCAGTTCCAGAGTTGTTTGGTGAGCCTCCTTGCTTCCGGAGGATCCCTTATTTATTATTTCAGTTTTGTTCGAATGATCGGGGGTCTTGTCCCGACATTCCTCATAGTATTAGAGGCTTCATAGACAATAGCAGTTGAGAAGTCTGTTTCATTTTCTATTGTTAATGTTCTAGACTTGAGTTGCCCTTGTGGCTAGTTTGAATATTTTAAAATGTTCTAAGTTAAGTATTTGAGACTTTTGAGTTAAAACTTAATATTTGAGTTTATCTAATGTTGAGTAAGTCTTTCGCTGAGAGTTGAGCCAGACCAAGGGTTTACTTGGGACCAACAATGGTTCTCGAGTGCCGGCCACGTCCAGGGTGTAGGCTCGGGGCGTGACAATTATTTTATATAGAGAAACTATTTTAAATATCTATTTGAAATTTTTTATTTAAAATTTTATTTTAATTATATTATATATACATATTCAATTTTTTCAATCAATATTATACATTAATAAATTAAATATTAATATAATATAACCTGATGACTTAAATATAATTCAAAATATCAAGATAATAAATTTAAAAATCATTCCACAAATTAAACAACTATATACGTAAAATTCACCACAAAAATAAATAAAGTCCATCATATTTTTAATCCTACAAAAATATTGTTGTTAAATTTATTTCTGATTCTATACAATAAAATGTAAAATCATATATAAAATATAAAATAATAATAATATATAAACATAAAATAAAATCAAAAAATTATGATACAAAAATAAAAAATAAAAATTCTTGAATAAAACTTAAACAAATTTATGAGATACGCTAATTGATTAATAAGTGATATATTGGTAAATATGTATATATGAGAGGGATATTTTAGTCTTCAAGAAAATAATTTTCTGCTTCTGCTTTTTTAAAAAAACAGTAAGTTTTAGCTTCTTCCCAACAGCAGAAAAACTGGTTCTGCTTCTATTTTAAAGCAGTTTTGAGAATTTGCCTAACACTATTTTTTTTTTTAAAAGTATTTTTTCGCAAAAAAACAAAACATTTTTGGCCTTCAAATTCATTGTCAAACAGACTCTAAGTCTCTTTCGGTTACCTTACTTATTATAACTAATTATTACACTATTCATCTCTCTCGATTATAAATAAGTGTAAATTTAATCATAACATTAAATAGATAGATGCAATCAATACTTCAATTAAGGGATAAGGCACAAGTACCCCCCTTCCCTACTATGACCGAAATCTCAAAGACACACCTAAACTTAACTAGAGTCCTATTACCCCCTTAAACTAATTTAAAATGGAATAAATACACCATAAATGTTGACGTGACATAGAGAGTGTGAACACTCTTGAAGGCAAGTGATGAGTGAACAAATTGGACACATGTCATTTTTAAATTGGTAACTATATAATTAGTTAGTACACATATTTATTAATATTCAAAACTTATATATATTTAATTATTTTTATTTCTTTCTTTGTAAAATATTTATTTTAATTTCTTTCTCACTTTATACTTTTTTTAATAATTTATTATTTTTTCACATTAATTATTTTTAAAAAATTATATGTATTTTTTTTTTAAAAATAATTAAAAAGTGTCCTTTAATTTTAACGTTTTAACTTTTTCATGTTTTATTTGATTTTCTTCACTTATTTTGATATACATTCGAAATTAACTTATTTTAAATACAAGACATTTGGAATTAAATTTGAAATCAAATCAAAATGAAAGACAAAGTAAATAAAAAGAGTAAATAAAATCAATAGAAAAATAAAAGAGAAAAAACAATGAATGAAGGTAAATGATGAGTAGTGGATTTACACTCATTTGAAACTCTTTTCTTGTGATTTTGTGGCACTAAAGTAGAGAAAGAGGCTAATTACCCTTTGAATTATGTTAATTTTAGGTGTTTGTTGCTGGGAGGAAAAATGATGCACAAAAGTGGAAAAAAGAGCTGAACCAAGAAGAAATTGAACCCCAAATGTCGCACCTACAGAGGAGGGTTCACTTTTGCGAACAGTCAACGAGCAGTCAATGGTCGCTTAAGCGACCATGCGGGAGTCCCTTTTGCGAACTACTCAAAATTGGCAGAGTTCACTTAAGCGATGGGAGTGTATCTTTTGCGACATTCGCTTAAGCGAACTCCTATCCGCCTTTGCGACCTCCACCCTGTAGGTCAAGGGCAAAAATAGAAATTCCTTGGTATTGGATCCAAATTCACACAAAGGGATTAGGGTGGAACATTATCGATAGGAGGAGAATATATTTAGAGAATAAATTTTGTAGAGAGAAGAACTCATCTTCTTAGCTTAGAGTAGACTTCATATTATTTTTATTTTTGGGTTGAGACTTTGAAGGCAAGTTGCCTCATATTTCTAATAGTTGTATTTTTTATCCTATCTTCTTTCCCTTTCTTTGTATTGCATGAATTATTGGTGTAATTGCTAATTGAGGTTGGAGTTTTGTGCTAGAAATAAATAAAATCTTTGGGTCTTTGATTCCTCATTCTATTGCTTTTGTATTTGATTTCATGCTTAACATTTACGAAATGGGTTTAGTCTAGTTTTTGATAACACTGAAATTACCGTCAAAACAAATTCGAAGAATAAGCATTTGTCGTCAATAAAAATACCCAACTAAGAGTCGGAGTCAAATTCTACAAAGAAAAATTTGTCGGCATTTGAAAAAATAGAGAATGTATAGTTAAAAGTTTAAATCTAAACACAAAATTTATAAATCTTATCAAATAGAAGGTGATTTTGGTAACAAAATAAAAGATTTGGGCTAAGACAATATCAAGCAAGGGGTATATGGGAATTTGGGAAAATTTGAAATTCAATAAACACTCTATGATCCATCTCAATTCAACACACTCTCATCCAATCATAGATAGGCTAGATCATCATAAGTCAATCCTAATCTCCTTTCGGTCTCAAAGAGTTCTATTACGATATCTTCTTTTGGTCTTAACAATCTAAAACCTTAACTTAGACCTCTCTTCCAATCAAGCCTTGCACTCAACAGTGAAAACCTAAATTCTCTCCTTTCGGTTTCAAATTCAAGATTCAAAGCTAATATGTGATTATCAACCTAATTTTTCACTTCATAAATTCTCTTTCGAGCAACCCACAAAGACCGGATGCTAGAATTGAGCGTGCACTCTCAACTCATAAATTCAAACATGAAAATTAGACTAAACTCATTTCATAAATGTTAACCATGAAATAAAATACAAAAGCAATAGAATGAGGAATCAAAGACCCAAAGGAGAGAATTTAGGTTATCATTGTTCAATGCAAGGATTGCTTGAAAAAGAAGTGTAAGTTAAGGTTTTAGGTTGTTTTGTTGAATTACATGATTGAGACTGAAAGGAGATATCATGATATAATCCTTTGAGACTGAAAGGATATTAGGGTTGATTTATGATGACCTAGCCTACCTATGAGTTAAAGAGCATGTGTTGAGATTGCAATGGATCGTTGAGTGAGTGTCGAAGTCCAAATTTCCCAATTTCCGATTATCCCTTGCTTGATTTGTTCTTTCCACAAAGCCTTTATTTATGTTACCAAATCATTCTCTTAATTTGACAATTGTGTATTAGTAAGTTTAGATTCAAACTTGTAGCTATTAGATCTTTATCTTTTCAATTGCCGATAAATTGTTCCTTGTGGGATTCGACCCCAACTCTAAGTTGGTATTTTTATTGACAATGATGGCTTACTCTTCAAATTTGTTTTGAGGGTAATTTGAGTGTTATAAAAAATGGCGCCGCTGCCGGAGAACAATTAGGCGTATTTAATTTATTTATAATTTCTAGTTTACTTGTTTCTATCTAAATTGTGAATAGTTGTCTTTATTTTATTTTTGTGTTGTTTTTATGGCTTCATGTGATAAATAAATACTTGGGGGATTGTAAGCCCTATGTTGATGACCCATGGCCTTGTTGTGAAGAAATGGGTGTAGTGAGTCAATCTTAACTCATGAGATTGGCCCAAAGGTTTGAAGATAGTGAGAAGCACCTACATCTAGTGTCCCAATTGTAGGATGAGTTTCACAATTTGCACCTTAATCGGTGTATTTAAATGATCCAACTTGGGTTTGGAAATGATACTTTGGAGGCCGATGAGAATGGGGGTATGTGATGCTCTCTTCCAAAAGGTCAACAAAAATTTGTTACTTCCAAATTGCACACACAAGTGTATGTGTTCGCACAAGTAAGACAGTGGCTCTAAAAGAGCCAGATTATCGAATCCAAAGGATTTTTTGATTAACTATTTTACTAAATTATACTAGTCTAATTATTTATCCAAACGTAACAAACAAGTTTAATTTATATTTGAATACTAAGAATGCAAGAATAAAATAATAAAATTACTTATAATAAGTGGGGAAATTCTAGGGCTGCAGCATGCGTAAGGTTTCATGTATCACATCTCATGTAATGAATTAACTACGGTTATCAAATTTCTAATTTACAGGATTGATTTTATGATCATGATCTCTTGACCTCTAATTGCCTACTCCAATTGACTGTTTAACTACATCGTTGAGCGGGGATAGACAGAACTCAATTGACGAACATTTATATTTCATCCTGTTTTGTAACCAAGCTCGGTGTTCGTCCGGGTGTTAATCCTGAACACGAATCTAAACAAGTGATATGCAAGAGAGATCGAGCTCTTTGTATTCTTTGGAATATCTGCCTCTCCGTCTCTCGAGTTCAAGAGTATACGATATATTTATCTTTATGGTGATCAACCATGAAATACTTAAATAAGAATACAAAAGAAAGTTAAGCGATAACCAACATTAATTCAAAACAATCAATGTTCAACAATTACCCGTAGTGTAACACCCCATAATTATTATTTTTTAGCTAAGACTCGAACCATATTTCGTTGTGAGTAAGATTTTACCGAGGAATTTAAAATTTCTTAAGTATTAAGGTCAGGTCACTAGATATAGCACCTTGAGTTCCAAAAAGAATTAAAGAGAATTCATTCAAGTCATTCCTTAGTTCTTTTAAGTTTTGGGTCAACTTCAAACGACCATAGCTTTTAGCACATGATGATTTAGGAGACCAGTTAGATATCAAATGAAAGGTCTTGAAATCCTCTTTCCAACGCCATCGAGTTTCTTAATTTTTGAGCTTGTATGAGGGAGATATGCCCGTTGAAGTCGGGCTGTCCAATTAAGGAAAGTTACCCAAAAATATGAAGGGTATTTTGGTCTTTTCCTTACCCAATCAGCTTAAAATAAATTTTATTAATATTTTGGGGACAAATTTGATTTGGGTCAGTTTCCATAAATCCAAATACACTTAGGACTTTAGAAGAGAGTTCATTCAAGTCATTCCTAAGTTCTCTTAAAGTTTTGGGTCACCTTCAAATGACCATAACTTTTAGCACAGGATGAGTTATGAGACCCATAAGATATCAAATTAAAGGTCTTGGAATCCTCTTTCCAACGCCGCTGAGTTTGCTAATTTTTGAGCTTGTATGAGGGAGATATGTCCATTTGAAGTTGGGCTGTCCAAACAAGGAAAGTTACCTGAAAATATGAGGGGTATTTTTGTCTTTTCCTTATCCAATCGGATTTAAGCATTTTTGGTAAGGTTTTAGGAGTATAAACTGATTGGAATCAGTTTTAGTTATTCCTAAAATACGCTTAGGGTTTTTATAGGAGTTCAAGAAGAGAAAAGAGGAGAAAAGAGGGCAGGTTCAAGGCGTTCGTCAAGATTCTTGCGATTCTTCAAGGGATTTCGCCAATGATTTTATCCTAAGAGGTATTTAAGCTTCCATAGTATTGGGTTTGTTCGCCCACACGCCAATCATGAGTTTTATTTATGAATTTCATCCATGAGATTGAGTATATTGATAATCTTATTGAGTTCTTGAAGTTTTGTGCTTAGTTTTTGATAATGAAGTTCTTGTTGAGTTCTTGAGGTGAGAGTTGAGAATGAGTGTTGTTCTTGGTGGTTTTTGGTGTAGAATTCGCTGTAATTAGGTTGGGTTTAAGGATCCAAAAGAGTTTGGAGGAAATCATTCGAGTTTAGACGAGGTAGGGCTGGAAAAATTGAAGAAAAGTTCATCGGATTTGTCTGGAACGTGGCTGGGGCGGCACGCCCCTGTTGCGCCTGAGGGGATGGCGCCCTGCGCCTGCAGTGCACCCCAGACCAGCCTCAATCAACTGAGGGCTGGCGCGGTGCGCCACTGCTGCGCTAGGGACGTCGGGTCCTTTCCGCCTCATTTCTTCGTTCCATATTCGATCTTTCAGAACATATCTTCGCTCTCTTAGTGATTTTTACTATCCAACCTACATCCAATCATTAAGAAATCCTATATATCAAGTCACGATCCTTGAATTCATAATTCAAATTCAAGGAAGAGTTAAGCGTAGAGTTCAAGAAAGTCTTTGAGTTAAATTGTGAATCCTCTGAGATCAACTATCGATTGGAGCTATGTTTTGAGGAAGTAAGTATGAAAATGAGAAGAGTCGTATACCTGAGTTCCATATTTTTATTTAGACCCTTGAGTCGAGTTATTCATGCCCATAAATTCTGCATGAACTCCATCAGTTGAGTATCTTTGAGAGGAGTAGTATCTTCAAGTTCTAAGTCTTGAGTATTGAGTTCCTAATCATTTTGGATTATATTCCTAATCATGGGACTACTACATGTTACCCATGAAGGTCCTTGAGTTGAGTAGTCCATGCCCATAATTCCGCATGAATCTTATGAGTCGAGAACTCTTGAGATGAGAAGTATCATTGAGTCCTTGAGTTGAGTAGTTCATGCCCATAATTCCGCATGAACCCTCTGAGTCGAGCATTCTTGAGATGAGTAGTATCATTGACTCCTTGAGTTCTGGAGTTTTTGAGTTCCAAGTATTGAGTTCTATGCATGGTTATTGAAAACCTTGAATTGAGTCGTTCACATCCATAATTCGGCATGAACCCTATTTTAA
>JAJONR010010584.1:0-13915 GCA_029582245.1 Solanum etuberosum
AATTGAGCCTTGTTGTGTGCATTCATGTTGAGTCTTATGCAGCACTGTTTGAGACATCCTTTTTGAACTGCTGATCTTGAGTTTTACTTGAGGACAAGTAAAAGTTTAAGTTGGGGGTGTTGATGAGTCTGAGATTTGGACTCATTTAGGGATTTGTTTTGATAGATTTAGTGTCCTCAAATGCCTAATTTATGTTATAAACTGATGTTAATGCCTTGATTTTCAGGTATATGGATTAAGGAGCAAAGCAAGGACACTAACAGGCAAAAAGGAACAAAACAAGCTGAAGAAATGAAGAAGGGCGAGCCTGAAGATCGCCAAGAGCACTCGGCGTGTCGCCGAGTGGCTAATCTCACCGCCTAAATTTCCAGTGTGCCAAGCCTTGAAGGAAGAGACCAAGTCGGCGACGAAAAGGAGAAGTCGGTGAATCACCGAGTCGTTCCACGAACCAAAGATAGATCGCCCAAAGTTATAGACCTTGAGGATGCTGAATGCTAAGGCGAAAAGGCGATGGAAGAGGTCAAAGGGCGGCTCGCCGAGTGGTTCGGTGAGCCCGACTTACTTCGCCGAGTGGCCCTTCGTGGCTTATATTCGGCGACTATAAATTACATGTTGAACATTAATTTAGTATCGAATTTTTAATGCATCTTAGTGTAGAACAGTTTTCTCTGAAGTTTCTAGGTAGACTTGAAGGTTTTGAGACTCAATTTGGAGATTTTGCAAGTGGGTTTCAAATTTTCTTCGAATTGGAGCATTGTAAAGCTTGAATTCCTCTTACCAATTGATGGCTAATCGATTCGGTAACAGTTTTTATCTTTTTATGATGTTCAGCTAAAACTCCAACTCTTGGGTGTGATTATGTGATTATGGACTGAATTAGTGTGTGGGTATTGCTAATTGTTAGTTTAAATGCTATTTAAAAGTTGGTTTAATCATAAACTGTGGTTTAATTTATGAATTATAGTTGCAAATGCAGTTCTATTTTAGAGTTCTTGGCTTTCTCGAGAGAGAGGTTTTAGAACTAAGGTTTTTGATTAATGGTTTGTGGGTATTGGGTTGATTTGGGTTCAACTCGAGAGACTGAATCCTAAACCCAATTCCACATATTTAGCTCGAGAGAGTGAATGGATTAAGGTGTGGGCTGCTCTTATTTTGCATGCTTGTTGATGTTCGAGAGAAATCACTTGATTCGGGGTAAATTGTTTGAGAGAAAATTTACCTCCCCTATAGCCTAGCCTACTCGCTAATATCTAGTTATTTACTAATTGTTGCAATTACCCATATGTCTATATTTCCTATAATCGATCACATCCCAAGAATCCGTCTCATTATTGTTAATTCTTATTGTTTGTGACTGCTATTTGTAGTTGATAATTGCAAATCAAAACCCCCATCTGACATTTGATGTCAACCATTTGATTTGTAATGTGTCCTTTTTTCGATAATATCTATTCCTATAGCTAGTTAGATCACATTTGTACTTCATAGTCGAATTTGAACACGTACCGCTCCCTGTGGGATTCGACCCCAACTCAATTATTGGGTTTTATACTGCTTAACGATCGTTTGCACCTAGAATTGGATGAGGTGTGCTTGAAACGTTAATCAATTGCTACATACCTCAAATCTGTCGAGTCCATCATCTACTCTTCGAAGCCCCGTAATCGATCAATCATCTAGTAACACCAATGCTCCATTGTCCCAGCCGGCCATTCCTTTGGTTGTCGATCATACTGACTTCTCCCTGCCACACCAATCTACTCCGTTATCCATGCAGCATGCATCTCAGCCTGTAGAACCTCCACAACGCACTCACCACATGCGTCTTAGACATATGCCTCCCTCTTCCTATTTATCCACTGTTCCATCTTCCAAGTTATCATCCTCTCCATCTACCAAACCTACTAGTTTCACTAAAGCAAATAAACATAAAGTTTGACGAGATGCTATGTCTGCGGATATGAATGCTCTTCTACACAATGGGACTTGGACATTTGTCCCTTTTAACTCATCCATGAATGTGCTAGGCAACAAGTGGATTTTTCGAATCAAGAAAAATTCTTTGGGAAATATCGAGCGTTACAAAGCTCGTTTAGTTGCCAAAGGATTTCATCAACTAGAAGGTCAATATTATTTTGAGACATTTAGCCCGGTTGTCAAACTTGCAACCATTCGGGTTGTCCTCGTTGTTGTTGCGTCTAGAGGATGGCAATTGCGCCAGTTAGATGTCCAAAATGCATTCTTACATGGACACCTTCAGGAACGTGTCTATATGGCTCAACCTGCTGGATTTGTTCACCCATCACTCCCTAATCATGTATGTTTGCTGTAGAAATCCCTATATGGTCTCAAACAAGTACCAAGAGCATGGTACATGCGCCCTCATCAATTTCTCATGGATGTCGGATTTTCTCCTTCCAAATAAGACACATCTCTATTTGTCTATCAAGCTCATGGTGTCACAGCTTATTTGCTTTTTTATGTTGACGATATTATCATCACCAGTAGCCATCCCTCATTTTTGGAATCAATTATATCCAAGTTAGGAGATGAATTTTCTATTCGTGACTTAGGTTGCTTAAGTTTCTTTTTAGGTATTGACGTGAAGCACACTACTACCGGACTTTATCTTTCTCAACAACAATATATTGTAAACTTGCTCACCCGGGCCGCAATGCACAATTGCAAACTAGTGCGCACTCCTATGGCACCGAATACTAAGCTCTATGCCGGTGATAGTCCTTTATTTGATGACCCAACTTTGTATCGAACTATTTTTGGAGCTTTGCAATATGTCACCTTGACTCAGCCGGATCTTGCATTTGTTGTTAACAAGGTTTGTCAATTTATGCACTCTCCAAGTCAAAATCAATGGGCTTTTGTAAAGCGTATCCTTCTATATCTCAAGCTCACTATGCATCATCAATTTGTCATTCCTCGTTCATCCAACTTAGTGCTACAAGCTTTCACTGATTCGGATTGGGCAGGCTCTTTGGATGACAGAAAGTCCACGGGGGATTACAGAATCTTTCTTGGAAATACATTGATCTCTTGGTCATCTAATAAGCAACGAAGTGTCGCTCGCTTGTCAACCGAATTTGAATATAAAGCACTTGCTGATGCTGCAGCTGAGCTCATGTGGTTGCAGTCCTTGCTCTTTGAGCTCAACATTCCACTTTGCACATCTCCTATGTTGTGGTGTGACAATCTTGGTGCAGCCTATCTGTCTATCAATCCAATATTTCATGCCCGCACCAAGCATGTGGAGATAGATTTTCACTTTGTCATTCACAAGGTAGCTCGCAAGGATCTCTCTGTTCAATTTCTATCCACCAAAGATCAACTTGCCGATGTTCTTACCAAGCCTCTTGCTTCAGCTCGATTTGAGTTTCTTTGCTCCAAGCTGAATGTCATTCCTCCACCTTCAGCTAGCAGGGGGAGTATTGAAACTACTCTTATGACTCCTTTGAAGAGTTCGATTCCTACGGAAACTAGTAATCCTAAAGATAAGGGATAACTTAGTTTTAGTATAATTAGATATCCTAAGTCACATATAACTTATACTACTATAGTTGTATATAAATACGGGAGTAGACATAACACATTGTAATAGTGAGATAAATAATATATCCTTTGGTTCTTGCTTCTGGAGAATATCACGGTCTAACAGGGATAAATTAAGAGAAACATCCACAATTAAATGGATTTGTAACATAAAGTTTTTTTTTCTTTTTCAATAGGCTAATTAATATGAACAAAGGGTAAAATAGTAAAGTTGGTCAATTTATTAATTATAATGTAAAAAAAAGTGTCATCTAATATAGGACGAAGGAATATTTGATGACTTACTAAATAAAGATAGAATTAATTAATTTTTTCTTATTTTATACCTAAAATTAATATGACTAATTAATAGAGAAAATGGCCAAAAGCCCCCCTAATCTATATCCGAATTTCTAACTACACACTTTAACTTTATGGGAGTCCTATCACCCCCCTGAACTGTCTAAAACTGAAATAATTACACCCTTGAAAAGCCACAACCACATCTATATTGACCTGTGAATTTCATGCATTTGACACGTGGAAATTTAATTAATTAATTATTTTTTTTCAATTTTTTTATTATTCCTTTCCCCTTTTTCGTATACTTTCTCAATTTCTTCAAATCCTAAAGCAATTTCTTCTCCCAATTCCTTCAAATTCCTAAAGTAACTTCACCATTACTTTAAACACCAAAGTCCATTAAAATTGGATTATGAGGAACAAGAGAGAGATGAGAGGGGGGGGGGAGGGTTTTTGCTGGTGTTGTGGGTTTCGCCGGAGGCAGCGACAATGGTGGCGTTTCGTTGGTCAGTCGAGCAGCGGAGAGAGAGAAACCTAAAAACAAACTAAATTTTTAGGTGATATACATTTCATTTTATTTTTAATTGATTTGATTGATTTATAAATTTTAAAAGCTTGTGTGAAATCAACAATGGTGAATCCGGTGAAGATGGTGGTGGCAATGACGGTTTAGAGATGGTGAATGGTGGAGGAATTTGATCTTTATTGCTATGGAGAAGAAGGACAATAATATATATATATATATTTATAAAAAGAGATATTAAAAATAAAGTTTTAATATTTGTTTTTTGTGTTCACTCTCTCAAAGAGAGTGAAATACACTCACTTTGCCAGCTAAGCATTCAGGGAGGTAATTATTTTAATTTTAGACAGTTCAGGGGGTGATAGGACTCCCTTAAAATTAAAGTGTGTAGTTGAAAATCTGGATATAGGTTGAGGGGCTTTTGGCCATTTTCTCCTAATTAATATAAACAAAGAATAAATTATTAAAATTGATCAAATCTATTCATTAATGAAAGTGACCATGAGACGGAGGAGTAGCTCTTAATTTTCTTTTTTCCAAAAAATTGGCAGACTCTAGGGACTTTGACTTAAGGGTGACAATAAGGTGTCAAAAAAAAAAATGGCAGTGACATAAGTCTTAATTATTGAGTGTAGGTGACAATTATGTAATTAAGGATTAAGGATTGTGGGAGTTTCCCTCAAGTTTTTAAGTTGACAGTTTGGTCCATTGTATTAAATAAGGGGTAAAAGGGTAAATGACTAAAACCTAATTTAACCAATTTTGGTGGGAACCAAAACTGGACGGAAGCCAGTGAACCGAACCAAAAGGGGAAGTAAAAGCTTTTTTTCCCTCGCCTCCCGCCGGATTCCTTATCCTCTTCTTCTTCTTCTTCTCCCTTCTTCTTCTTCTCCCTTCTTCTTCTTCTCCTGCTTCTGCTTCTCCTTCTTCTTCTTCTTCTTATTGCTTGCTTTCTTTCTTTCCGTTCTCTTCATCTTCTTCTTCTTCTTCTTGTTCGTACATTGTTGATCTTGGCTGCTAGTCCTTGTGCTTCTTCTTCTTCTTCTTATCTTCTTCTTGAATCAGATTTAGCTAATTAGTGGACCAGATTTCATTCTGTATCAGTTGGAATTACTTCATAAGTGATTGTGTTCACACACCATTGTTTGGTAAGTAAGATTAATAGTTCTTTGAATCATTCATCATCATTTGGGTTTAACAATTTTTTCACTAATATGCATTTGCGTTTTCCAACAGATGTCTATATATGTTGCAACAGTTGACTATTGGAATAGATGATAGTCTTATATTGCAACAGAAAGGTTATTTCAATCGCAACAAAATAGTCATATGTTGCAACATATAACTTACACAAGTTGCAACATATAACTTACACATGTTGCAACATATAATTTATGTGTCACAACAGAATAGTTATATGTAGTAACATGTGGCTTACATGTCGCAACATAATAGCCATATGTTGCAACATGTGATTTATTTGTCACAACATAATAGTTATATGTAGAAACATATGACTTACATGTCGCAACAGAATAGTCATATGTTGCAACATATAACTTACACATTTTGTTACAACATGTGATTTATGTGTCGCAACAGAATAGTTATATGTAGTAACATATGACTTACATGTCGCAACAGAAACGCCATATGTTGCAACATGTGATTTATTTGTCATAACAGAATAGTTATATGTAGCAACATATGACTTACATGACGCAACATAATAGTCATATGTTGCAACATATAACTTACACATTTTGTTACAACGTGTGATTTATGTGTCACAACAGAATAGTTATATGTAGCAACATATGACTTAAATGTCGCAACAGAATAGCCATATGTTGCAACATATAACTTACATATGTTGCAACATGTGATTTATGTGTCGCAAGATGTAATTAATTTGTCACAAAAGAATAGTTATATGTAGCAACATATGACTTACATGTCACAACAGAATAGTCATATGTTGCAACATATAACTTACACATTTTGTTACAACACGTGATTTATGTATCGCAACAGAATAGTTATATGTAGCAACATATGACTTACATGTCGCAACAGAATAGCCATATGTTGTAACATATAACTTACGTGATTTATGTGTCGCAACATGTGATTTATTTGTCACAATAGAACAGTTATATGTAGCAACATATGACTTACATGTCGCAACAGAATAGTCATACGTTGCAACATATAACTTACATATTTTGTTACAACACGTGATTTACGTATCGAAACAGAATAGTTATATGTAGCAACATATGACTTACATATCGCAACAGAATAGTCATATGTTGAAACATATCACTTACATGTTCCAACAGAATAATCATATGTGGCAACATATAACATACAAATGTATTAGTACTAATTATTTTTTGAATTAATTTCTACAGGTACAATAAATAGAGGGATTATTTGTAGGGATTGGTTGTCGTTGTGAATGGATCGAGAAGAAAAATCGATATATTTGGCATTGGAAGGATGGTAATAAAGGGGAAGGGTCGGTAGGGATAACTGTCGAAAGAAATATTTTGTATGATGATTTTGTGAATTTAGTCATCCAAAGTTGTGGACTCAATTGTCAACCGAAAGATCTTGTCATGAGTTACATTCCCAGTTTTTTTCATAATGAGAAGGTCTTACCTTTTAAAATAACTGATCAGCTTAGTTTGCTTGTTTTTTTGGGAGGAGCAGTGAGACTCATATTAAGAGTCTACGTGGTTGAAAATCCTATAGAGGAGGATCATAAGCTAGAAGAAGACTAACAAGATATGTTAAATGATGAATTTGATGTTGTGGACATGAATAATGACGATGATGAAATTGGAAAAGATGAAGTGCCGGACCTTGAGAGCAACAATCCTCCTACACCTATTATTGGCAGCAACAATCCAGCTTCTTCTCAATCATCACATGTGAATAATGTTCGAGATGATGAAATCGGGTTTTATAAGGGAATGACATTCAAGAACAAGGAAGAACTAGCAAATTAATTGTAAATTGCTTGCTTGAAAAAGGATTTTAGACTGAAAAAGGTGATCAATTCTCGTAATGTGTTTTATTTTAAATGTTCATATCTGGAGTGCAATTGGTGGTTGAGGGCTGTAAAATTTACAAGTAGCGACAGGTTTGTCATTAGAATCAATGAAAAGTACCATACATGTAGTTCAGAGCATCTTACGAGCCATAATCCGCATACCACGGCAAAAGTCATAGGTAAGTACTTTGAAATAGATTTTCTAATGGTAAAAGCCCATCCACAAGAGACATGTCAAATCAACTCCGCACATAATTGGGTTGTAAGGTAAGGTATTGGAAGATTTATAAGGGCATGGAGCATGCTAAGTCTTCGGTTAGGGGAACACATGAGCATGGGTATGCAGTGCTTAATGCGTACCGTTATATGCTTGAAATTGCAAATCCAGGAAGCAAGACGGCATTGTCGCTTGATGAAAATAGGAGGTTCAAGTACTTCTTTGTATCATATGTCGCTTGGATAATTGGTTTTCAAGAAATGGGAAAATTAATAGCTGTTGATGGGACATTCCTGAGGAGCAAGTATGAAGGAGTTTTACTATCGGCGGTGACACAAGATGCTGAGAATCATATATTTCCAGTGGCTTTTTGTGTTGTGGATAAGGATGTGATGCCTCATATCAATATTTTTTTGAAAATATGAGAAGCTTTGTAGATGATACTGATGAGTTGTGCATTATTTCTGATAGGCATCCAAGTATTCGAAAGATGGTTTCGACTATCTACCATGCATCTCATTATGGTTGTTGCATGAGACACCTTGGGGAAAATATTCGAAATAACTTTCACAATACAAAGGTAGTGTCCCATTTTATAAAGCAGCAAAGGCGTACGATAGATGTGAGTTCAATGACCATTTAAATCAAATAAGAGATTTGGTACCAAAGGCGGCTGAAACTCTTGAACGTATTGGATTCCACACATGGAGCAGGGCATTTTGCTCGCGAAATAGGTACATTATTGTCTATACTATCTCGTTTGAGTTTATTGTAATTTTATATTTTTTGATTGATTTTTATTTTTTATTGTGTAGATATAACATTATGACGTCAAACATTGCAGAGTCGGTGAATGCAATGTTTGATGTTGAAAGAGAATTTCCCATTGTCGCTCTATTTGATGAAATAAATAGGAGATTTGTACTTTTATTTCACCAGAGGCGTATGGAGCTGGTGAACTCTGCAAATAGATTTGTTCCGTCAATTGAAAAAGACATATCAAAGTATGTCAACTCGGGCAACAAGTTGTTGGCTCATCAAATTGCTAACTACAAGTTCAGTGTCACTGGTCATGGTGATGTTGCTACGGTGGATCTACAAAGAAGAACTTGTACTTGTAGAATTTTTGACTTGGACAAAATACCTTGTCCACATGCCATGGTAGCGCTTCGATCCCAATATGGTGCCGATTTTGGAAATCATATTTATGAGTACTCATCTCCATATTATTCAGTGAAAAAATACATAATTGCATATTGTGAGAAAATTCATACAGTGCCACCTGAAGATTCTTGGATTGTCTCTTTGGATATCATAGAGAGAGAAATACCTCCTCCATATGTTGATCCAAGCAAACCTGGAAGAAGGAGATATAAGAGACGGCGTGGAGTTGGTGAATCATTTCCAACAAGAAAAAATAGGTGTTCCGTATGTAAGGACTTTGGCCACAAAAGAACTACATGCCCATCTCGAAATGCTCCATAAGTATTGTTGAATTTTAATGAATGTTATTTTTTATTTGAGGATGATGTATCTTAGTTTGAATAAATTTATGTTATTTATATAAAATGTGTGATTTATTTTGAACTGATGCATCTGTTACAACATATGCCAATTATGTGTTGTTACTTACAACAGAATATTGCATCTGTTCCAACATATATCAATTATGTGTTAGATTTTACAACAGAATATTGCATATGTTCCAACATATGTCAATTATGTTTTACAAGTACAACAAAATAATGCATCTGTTCCAACATATATCAATTATGTGTTAGATCTTACAACAGAATATTGTATATGTTCCAACATATGTTAATTATGTATTACAAGTACAACAAAATAACGCATCTGTTCCAATATATTTCTAATTAATAATTATGTGTAAGGTGTGTGAACAATCAATCATTACTGTCATTGGAACAACTTTCAAGAAAAAATTAATTACAACTCTTCATATTTTACCCTTTTCAAAAAAATGAGTACTACTTGCATTTGAAAAGTCAAAAGTTGCAAACTCTTCTTCTTCAGAAGTTGCAACTTTTCACATAATTTACATTCCTTATATAAGGCTTTTGCTTGCTGGGAAGGAAGAGGAAATTTTCAAAAATGACTAGGAGTAAAAACTATATTGAATCCCTTCCGAGGTGTCTACTAATTGATATCGTTGAAAGGATTGCTTCCGGCTCCTTCAAAGATTTAATGAATGTTAAATTAAGGTACATTGTATATTAATCAATTTTTGCCTCTCTTTAATTTGATTTTCTAACCATTTGATTTGATTTCTCAGTTCCAGGGTCCTTAATCAAGTCGGTAATGAACCTTCTGTATATCAAAAAGTAACGTTGGTCGACTTTCCTTATTCTAGATGGCTGGTGAACTGTTGGTCAGTAGTTCAAAAATCCAGTTCTTTCCTCGATATTTGCAGAGCATCAGGGAATTTAGAAGCCTTATACAAAAAAGGCGTGGTAATTTTTAATATTTTTTGTATGTATTCACGTTTTTATCAATGTCATTCTGCCTTTTAAATGTGTTATTTCTTCTGTAGTTTGATTTTTTTCAACAATAATGATTCAAATGCATTGGGAATGATTAATCAGGCAGCAGACGGAGGCCACATTGGTACATCCTATGTGCTTTCCATAATTTCAATCTTCAAGGGCAGTGAATCCATGAGAGAAGGCTTAATGTTCATTGCCAACATGAAAAAAATGGAGCCACTAAAAATCAGGAGATGTCGACATAAGTTACAACAAGTTTTAGGTGAAATGTGGGGGCCAGAAACTCATTTGTTGGGAGAAAGACCCATTTGTTGCACTGTTCATCAACATGAGCAAAGCGTTCGCAGGAATGGTTGACACAGGGAAAGTGACGATGAAGATGATATTCGTTGTGAATTATGTAGTTGTGATTTAGAACTAGATTATGTAGTTAAATTTTTGCCTTATATCATAGTGTGGTATTAATTAAATTGTCATCTGTGGCAACATATGTACATTCTGTTGGATAATCTGTTAAATTTTATGTCGAAATTGCAACAGATCTGTCATATGAAATCATTGTTTGAAGTGTTATAGCATATTTTTATTGTGTAATTATGGTCCAGAGTACTAAAATATGGTCCAATTTGATATTTTTTTCATTGTTAAATTTCTTAATTTATCGATTAACTCATCCATCAAATGTCATCTGTGGCAACATATGTACGTTCTGTTAGATAAAATGTTGGATTTTGCAACAGAAATTGCAATAGATATGTCATATGTGGCAACATATGTATATCCTAAAATATAGTTTTTGGTATTAATTTAATTAAATCGTGACCTAATACAACAGTTAACACTAATATATAGTCCTACAACATGTTTAAGTACAAAATTATGGTCTAATACAACAACCTTCATCAATTCTATCAATTATTTTTACAAATATTATCATACCACTAGTTCATCATACAATGAATAAGTAATTTCATATGATAGTTATATAACACCCTTGTAAATCGTTGTTCGAAGTGTTATAGCATTTTTTTTATTGCGTAATTATGGTCCAAAGTACTAAAATATGATCCAATTTGACATTTTTTCATTGCTAAATTGCTTAATTTATCGATTAACCCATCCATCAAATGTCATCTGTGGCAACATATGTACGTTCTGTTGGATAAAATGTTGAATTTTGTACCAGAAATTGCAACATATGTGGCAACATACGTATATCCTAAAATGTGGTTTTTGGTATTAATTCAATTAAATTGTGACCTAATACAACATTTAACACTAATATATAGTCCTACAACATTTCTAAGTACAAAATTATGGTCTAATACAACAACCTTCATCAATTCTATCAATTATTTTTACAAATACTATCATACCACTAGTTCATCATACAATGATTAAGTAATTCCATATGATAGTTATATAACACCCTTGTAAATCATTTTTTGAAGTGTTATAGTATCATTTTATTGCATAATTATGGTCCAAAGTACTAAAATATGGTCCAATTTGACATTTTTTCAATGTTAAATTACTTAATTTATCGATTAACCCATCCATCAAATGTCATCTGAGGCAACATATGTACGTTCTGTTGGATAAAATGTTGAATTTTGTACCAGAAATTGCAACATATGTGGCAACATATGTATATCCTAAAATGTGGTTTTTGGTATTAATTCAATTAAATAACTGGACCAAGTACAATTAACGGCTCATTCTAGAATACTACTCCCCTCACTCAACTCACACCACACACCCCACTCAGTCTCACACTTATTATAAAAGGATTAAAACTTAGGTTAGGTTCCCTTAATTCACAATTTACTCACAAAAAAAAGCTCTCCTTTTTTATTTTCTTTCCTTTATTCTTTCTCTTCCTCTCACTCAAATTTCCCTGAGAAGATGTTACCACCTTGGACAAATTTAAGTCTCTGCATGCTCTTGTTGTGGGTGATCAACGTAATTATGTTGTTCTCAGTTAATATGATGTCTTCTTCAAGTGTGTTCTCAGTGCATGGGTTATGATCGCTGTTTATTTTTGTTGGATCTTGTCTAATGGAGGGTAGCTTCATCATTTGGTAAGTCTTCTTACTTTATAACATCATGTCTGGTCTGGTAACAGAGTGCATGGGGTAGCTAACTATGGTTGTTTATTTTTCTATAGGTGGTCTTGTGACGGAGTGTATGGGTAGCTCTGATCCACCACCCTTCAAGAAATAATGGTGATGCCCCTCCAGGTTTAATTGCTTAATGTTGACTTCAGATCCTCCAGTCAAGTCCTTTTTTGCTGGCTGAAGTAGTAGTATAGGGCTAGAGCGTTTCAGATGTAAATTTTATTATTTTTGTTGGCGCTAATGTCTTGTAAATATGGATATATAGCCTTCATGTCACTATACTACTTGCATGTCACTATATCAACTATCAATGGCATGTTTATGTTTATGTTTATCTTTGCCAAATTATGTGCTTGAATTCCTCTCTATTAATGGTGATACTACTTGCATGTACACATAATTGACATATGTTGCAACAACTTAAAACACGTAAGTACTTTATAAAAGTCATAGGCAAGCCTAACCTCTAAAACTGGCCCAATCGGCCCATTATTTCATTTCTAGAAGGGATATATATAAATTAGGGTTTTCATTTTCATTTCAAGAATAGGGTTTTCCTTTTCTTCCGTGCCGCTTTGGTTTCTCCGCTTCTCTTTTTCGCTTTATCTATCTTCTCTCTCTTCTCTCTCTTCGCATGGATCTCGGATCTCTGGAGTGCATGGGATATAATGATGTTATTTATTTCATCAGTCTTTTATGTTCTTTATTTTTTAACACGCAACTAATTGATTGGGGTTTGGTTAAACCAAATCAATAAATAAGATTCGCCTGTCATGTACTGTCAAATCAATGAAATCATTAACTTTGCAATATAGCCGTTGGGTAAGAATTTCATTAAATATAGCTCAGTACTAGAGATCTTATGAATGAGTGTTGTTTAGTTTTGTTACTTTTGATATAATGTCAAATGCAATATTGAATCGAATTTGTAATGATGAGAATGATCCCATGTTGGGTGTGAAAATTTGTTGCAAACATGGAGACTTACTTTCAATGCAAACTTCATGGTCGAAGGACAATCCAGGTCGAAGATTTTGGTCTAGTCCACGTTATCGTGTATGTACATTTCTACATCTTGGTCTGGAGACTTGAGATTGTCTTTATTTTAGTTTTGTTTAATTTAAATTTCTTTGTGGTGTGTATTTTAGGAGAATGCATGAAACTTCTTTAGATGGAGGGATCGTGAAGATGTTGATATACGATCTAAGTTCGTTATTCTAAGATGGTATAATTTGTTTTATCAATTTCGTAGCATATCATACTTTGGTGTTGGAACAACAAGGGTTTGGACATACTTTAAGGTTTTGAGGTATCTTACGAACTTAAGATCAAGGTAAGACCCTTCTTTCATCGACTCTAGTTTTGATAAGCCGCAAATAGCAATTTGCGATGAAAATACATATATTTTATCGGATTATCGTGGTATCTTCTATTTTTGTGGGTTGATTATGGTCCTTTCTTGTTGTAGTAGCGAGGGGGGGCTATGAGTAAAAGTCGTTAGGCCACGTGAATTCAGCGAAAAAGGTATGTTAAGGCTATTCCCTTCTTACGGCATGTTTCCTTAAAGCTTAGGAGCAATGTAATTAGGTTGTTATCGTTGTTATACTTGTAGCCATTAGTGTTGATTGTTGGCTGCTCGAGTGGATATAA
>JAJONR010010586.1:0-14721 GCA_029582245.1 Solanum etuberosum
AATGAAGTTCGAATTATACTCTTTATTCATTATTTTGTATATATTGACGTTAGGCAAACTTAGGCCGTTTATTATATTATTGTTTTATTTTATTACTTGTGTATATTGCATGTTTGTTTTACTTGTATATTTGTTTTTATCTCCTCCTCAATTTGAAAAAAATGAATTCAGTCGAGACCCACAATTGTGGATTTCGAAGGATGCCTAACACCTTTCCTTCGTAATAATTTGAACCCCTTACCTAGAATCTAATGGTTTCGTAGACATTTTTTAATTGGTTTCCTAGTTTTCCTAAAATTTGGTGGCGACTCCTTTAAAACTCTTTTATTCTTGAAATTCTTTTAAAAATCGACTTAATTGATTATATTTTAGTCACCGCGACGTTTCGCCCTATTTGAATAGAATAGAGATGCAAACAGAGAAGGTTCAAGATTATAAATTTCACGGTCTCAGGATTTCAGATCAATCACAAGCAACACATATATTATCCAAACCACACAACCAAGTACATAGAGAAATTCACAATATCACTCAATGACTATCAATCATTATTAAGAATATATCCATAACATAGAATAAACCATAACCTTAGATACTCGCAAGTCATAATTACTATACAAAATTCGCTTAACTAACAATCTTATTATATAGTTGCATCCCATCACAATCCATCACGAACTATTATTACCATTATGCTCAGTTAGCCCTAGCTATCACTACGAAGTCAATCTTTTCATCGACATGACACCTCAAAGTCAGGTATGCTCATCAAATTCAAAGGACTAACCCAATTTTATACGCACTTTCTTACTAAAATCTTCAATTGCCTTCGAACAAGTATACTCAATGGGAATTTCTTTATCCATAAGTTTGTCATTTCGGTATCAATCCACTATTTTATGGCTTAAGATAAAATCACCAGTCCCCATACTACTATCCTTCTTCTTAACAAACAAGACAGGAGCACCCCACGAGGAAGCACTAGGACGGATGAAACATTTATCAAGAAGCTCCTGGATTTGAGCTTTAAGCTCTCTCAATTCTACCGGAGCCATGCGATAAGGAGGAATGGAGATGGGGCGAGTGGTAGGTTCCAAGTCAATGCAGAAATCTATATCTCTATCCGGAGGCATACCAGACAAATCGGTAGGAAACACTTCCTTGAATTCAGACACTACAGGAATAGACTCAATAGAGGGAGACTCAACATCAACATCTCGAATATGAGCCAAATACGCCAAACACCCTTGCCCCACCAGTTTCCTAGCTCGAATGAAAGATATGACCTTAGCTGGCTTAGGATTGTACACCCCTTTCCACTCTAACTTTTCCCTACCCAGGATCTCTAGAGTCACAAACTTAGTATTACAATAAAGCACAACATAATAGGGGGACAACCAAGTCATGCCTAAGATTATATCAAAGTCAGTCATATCCAATATAACCAAATCAGCCCAAGTCTAAAAATCCATAAACATAACAGGACAAGCACGATATACATGGGTGACTATGACAGACTCTCCAACTGGGGTAGAAACATGGATGGGGGCATCAAGTACATCACAAACCACATCAAATCCCAAGGCCAACTGAACTGACACATATGAATAAGTAGAACCCAGATCAAACAACACATTAGCCATCCGGTCACAGACAAGAATAGTACATGTGATCACTGCATCAGATGCCTCCGCATCGGTCTTGCCCGGAAAGGCATAAAACTGAGTCTTGTCGTCTTGACGGACAATCTCATTGCCTGGCTGCACTTCTCTTCTATCCGCATTACCATTTTCCCGGCCTCCACGACCTCGCTGATTCCCTCCTCGCCCACCTTGTGGACGTCCTCTGCCATTATTACCGCTGTCCGCGGGTACCACTTATTTGGTCTGCTGCGGCACGGGGTTAGGCATGCGCAGATGGGGACAATCTCTCCTCATATGTCCAGGTTCTCCACAATTGTAACACACTTAATAACTTAATCAAGTAAGCATCGCTGCTATTGGAGTAGTCGTATCATGATCCTCTTTGATATACACTCAATCTAGGAAATCGTAATAGAGATTCCAACCTCAATTGTCACAACATAATTTCATCATTTACTAAGCAACCCATACATGTTATGACAACAATACTAAATGCATTTTCCAAAGTAATGGTGTTCATTATCTAGTCGTCCCTTACAAAACTTCTTAAATGTTGTTACCTTGGCAAAGTCTTCTAACTTCACTCCCTTCTACCTCCGTCACAAAATCAACCACTTCCTGAGAAGATTTTGCTGAAGCAGCCACCTATAAGCTTGAATTTGCAAATCTGATCTTAATCCCTTATAGGCTGCAACAATTATATTATGTTGCTCTCTTTTTCAGGAACTCATCTCTCCTCCTATCCCTCAAAGTTCAGGATATACTTCTCCATAAAGAAAGCTATAAAATGTTTCCCAAGTCATGAGTAGTGCACTTACTAGTCGGCACTCAACATGAGACCACCACCACATTTTGGCGTCTCCCTTGAACTGGTATATCATAAACTCAACACCAAATCACTCTACCTTATCCATCTTATGAAGCAACTCATGACAATCAACAATAAAATCATAAGAATCTTCAGATTCAGTACTCATGAAGAATGAAGGTTTCAACCTTAAGAACATAATAAAAAACCTCATGTTTGTCACTAGTCATTACATGCCCACATTGAATCAGGGAAACATGCTAATTTGGAAGGACGCATCCTCTCTTGATAGTGTTGGTGTAACCACTTCGGTTGCTCTAGTTCTGACCATAGAGTGAAGGTTGAAAAATACCAATTTGGATCACCATATACCAATTGGAATCAAGTCATAGCACAAAAGGAGAAGAAGACAAAAAGATTTCCTAAAGTCTTGTAGCCTCTCGAAGAAAAGTACAGACGTCTCTGTACCGTTCCGCAAGACTTTACTAGACTCGTTTTGGTACAATGAGATCAATGAACCTAGGGCTCTGATACCAACTTTGTCATGACCCAGACCGTCGTGATTGGCACCCACACTAACCCTCCGATGGGAGAACCATTACTACAACCCAACTAAGCAACTTAACCAAAAACTTAAGCATTTAAAGATACGGAAGTAGATTTAAATGACTAAAGAAATACGGAGTTCCATAAACTCCGGAAGTTCAACAAAATAACTAACAAACTATTGCGGAAGTTAACCCCTAGAACTGAAAGTCATTGTACCAAAACTACTAACCAACAAGTCTAAGAGAATGGGTATAACCCAAAACTAAACATACGAGTATATCTAATTAGAAAGTCTGAGTCCGAAAAGAATGGACTAAACAATAGAGGACCCATGGCAGCCTGAAAGATCTGGCTCACCCTTGAATCCGGCCTTGATCACTGATCTCCTAGCTGAGGTCTATCAGTAGCCGCCTGAAGATGCCATGTCATCAACAAAGAACGAGCAAGTGCAGTATCAGTACACAAACCACAGTGTATTGGTAGGATCACACGACTATTCCAGTAAGCGAAACATAGGCAAGCAATCACAACACAGTAAACACACATATACAGAATACATAGATCAGTTATCATTTCAAGAGCAACATATCGTCCCAATATCAATGACAATAGACATGAATTTAATAATCACAATGGTCCTTTCATGGAACCCACACACAAACTATTAGTGTGTCAGAACGTGACACCCGATCCAATATATGTGTCGGAACGTGACACCCGACCCAATATATATGTCGGAACGTGACACCCGATCCAATTAGCACAACCATAATCATAATCACACCCATAATGAACATTACTCATAATCATACAATTAAGTATTAGGTTCATGGCATGTAATCGTTCACACATACTCATTTTCATTGGATTTGATTCGCATTTCCATATTCACATACATGTATGCATACAATGAAGCAATTAACCGGCATATATCACACAAACAGGATATCAAACCATCACCTACCTCAAAACCAAGCTTGAATCCTCCTAAGACACTTGAGCATTCCCTTTTCTGGATTCTTTCCACTTGTTCTTGGTCTAAAAAAAATCAATTAATGCAAGGATCAATAAACAAGGCCTAATTTACCCGAATAATAATCAATTTACTTATCCATGGCCAAACCCAAGATCCTAATGTTCAATTAGGGTTTTTCCCACCATTAACTTCAGGTCAAAACCCTCCCCCAATGATAATTACCCAAGAATCTAAGTTCTACAGATCGACAAACGGATTAGGGGAGTAATAATCTTACCTTTAGCGCTAGAAGTTGTGGAAAACTGTCAAGAACTTGCCCTGGGTCGTCTCTTAGCTCTCAAGAACGATGGTTTGCAGAAAATAACGTTTTTAGAGTTTTTACCTGATTTAAGTCACGACTGTCCCACCTCAGCGGGACCCAACCCGCCACAGCGGCCTCGCTTTGGCGGAACTAACCCCGCCCTGGCGGCTTACACGGAGACAGAGAGTCAGAATTTGAGTTCCAAACTCTCATTTCACAACACACCTTCAACCCTTGACGTTCAAAAACTATCTGTTCACGCTAAGATCAGTTTCGGAAGCTCCACTAGACCGAATTCGATTATGTAAAGTCGTACGGGCTCCCTAACGTCTTGGCTATCCACTCATGTGATCAAATTCATAATTAACTCTCTCATTCATTACCAGATTTCCCTAGACCTCACTTGACTCAGATTTCGTCTAAATCTGGACTAGGCTAGGAATTCCCAAGTCACCACTCAAAAGTTTTCTGGCCCAAATTCTTTCCCTATTGGCTTTTCCATAACGACGGAAACAGATCGTTACAATAGGTTTGTCAAGTTAAAATTTTACAAGTTAAAAGAAGTAAAAGAGAGTATGATAATTGCTCACATAAATGGTAATACTATTAGTGCTCTTTTTTTTTAAATTCAATATCATATTAAAACTCAATTATATTTGAATCGCGGATATTGTACTCATCTAGTACTTCATATTCATAGACCATAGCCCATAGGGGTGTGCATTGGTCCGCTCGGTTCGATTTTATGTATTATTGATTTGGTTTTCGATTTTTAAATACGCTAAAGCAATAACAAATCAATAAGATATTCTTTATCAGTTTTCGATTTATCGGTTTTTGATCATTAACGATTCGGTTTTCAGTTTACCCAATAAAAAAATGCTCATAAAATAAATATATGATTTCTCACTTCTCTAACAATTTGGCACGATACAGTGAGACAAACAAATTAACTGTAAATGCTTTGTTATAGTGAAACAAGAACTATAATGAGAAATTGCATCGATAAGAGTAGATGTAGTACGAAGGGTAAAATAACATGTTACAACCAAAATCTAATATGTAATTTCTGATGTGTAGTAGAAGTACTATGACGTGTGAAATGTGTAGACCGTAGTGTAGAGTCCTGATATAGTGTCTAGTTATGTTAAATTATTAATATTTAATATGGGTATAGTAGTAAATTACTATCGTCTTAATGGGTTATCGGTTTACCTAATAACCCAATACTAAAAATCGATACAAAACTGATAATCCAATTATTTTTTATAAAACCATTAAAAACCTGTTACCCAATAACATTTTTTTGATTCGATTGATTGGTCGATTCGATTTTTGAACACCTCCGATCCATAGTATAGGAAAAGTCACATGGGAATCTGATTCCATTGGGCAAGTAGGCGCAATATTAAATATGAAGTACTTTCCAATTTTGGCGATGAGAATTTGGTTAATTGAATCTTTATGAGCTTTTAAATCTTTAAGTTCATGACAACAGTTTACGAGTTTAGCAAAATTTATTAATTATATCTTCTCCTTTTTTTTTTGTTTAAAATGTGGACCAAGTCCACAACTTTATTATATATTTAAAAAAAAAAAACTTTCGCATATAGTCACTCAAAAATAGTCTAATTACGCTCCATAGCTATAGTTTGCTAATTACGATTCGTAGCTACATGTTATAGGGAGGAGAGTGGCGAGCGAGACTGGGAGAGGGAGGAGAGAGGCGAGCGAGGGCAGAGAGTGGGAGAGAGGTGAATTGTATATGTATATCGGTTAGATAATTGTATATTATACATATGTATTTGTATATTCTGGCGAGAGATTGGGAGAGGGAAGAGAGAGGCGAGCGAGATTGGGAGAGGGAGGAGAGAGGCAAGCGAGATTGGGAGAGGGAGGAGAGAGGATAATAATTTGTATAATTCGTAACTCGTTTGTATAAGTCGCAGGTACGTTTGTATAATTCACGTGTTTTTATATAATTGAGTAATATAAAAGTCTGAAATTATACAAATATAATAAAACTCGAAATAACGAATTGATACTAACATAAACATATAAACTTTAAACAATTATATAAAATATATTATACAAATTACATTATATAAATTATATTATATAAAATCCGAAAACTACACATTTATACAAACTTTAAAATGTTATACACGTAAAGATTGAATGTATATGATGACAAAACTGAAAAATCAAAGGAAATCATTGCCATATACAAATACAAACCATTATATACAAATACAAATCAAACAAAGAATTGTTAGTTGCGAATTATACAAATGTGACGAATTATACATATACAAACGTGGCTAATTATACAAACTCGAAGTCAGCCCACGTAATTAATGGTTAATGTTAGTCGCGAGTAGTAATTATAGCAAACTATACCCATGATGAGTAATTAAGTAGTATAAGTTTGCTTAACCGCGTAATTTTCCAAAAAAAAAAATACACCAATTGGGTCCAAAAGTGGCCCGATTGTAACCAAATAATCAAAACAAAATAAATAATGTAATACATATAAATAATTTTTTATCTTAGATTTTATGTTAATATTAAAAAATTTATGTGATACATATAAATAATTCATTTATTTAAAAAACCTTTAGAATGAGGCAGTAGAGTAGTCAATTTGATCTCACGGGCGAGCGGGTAAATAGAAATGACTATAGAAGAGTCGTAGTGGAGTGGTAAATATTTTTTTATCTTTAATTAAAGGTCTCAAATTCGAATCTCTTGGGTATGAAGTCGCCTTTGTTAGGAAGCGTTTGGCTGAGTATTTAAGCCGATTCTTAATTTTTTAATATCAATATTACGACTGCTTAAAGCATATACAAGTACGAAAGTGAATACAATATTTACTCCTAAGATGAATTTATTTATTGAACTAGATTTCTTTTTCCTCACGAGCCACTTATTTTTCTAAAATAAGAAATTATTCTTTTCAAGATAAAATCAGAACTCATAAACTTAAAATTTTAATTTCATGTTACATGATCATACCCAAGTAGTCCTATACACGGGACAAGTAATTAGGAAAATCAAATCAGCCCTCATACGAGTTCTCAACCATCTATTCATTTAGTTATAAATTAGAATCTCGTTTGATTCAATAATATTTTTTCCATTAATCATATATTCTAGATTCTTTCATCACTCAACTTCATATTTTGAATGTATGAGAAGTGAGATATCTATAAATGAAGGAAGAAAGATAATTTTCTACTCATTAATTATCATAATATAAAGGAAATACGATCTTATTTTATAGCAAAAATAATTATTCATTATTATTTCAGGATGAATTTATTCACTCCGTCATAAAAATTATTTCAAGAAGAATTTATTCATTCCGTGATGAAAATATTTGATTTGTTTGATTATAAATCAACTAGTTGAACATAGTAAATCGATGTCATGATACTTCATTCCAACTGAACCAGATTAAAATAGGTTTATATTGATTTAAAATATTATGTATTAAGTACCACATTTAAAATTTGATTAATTATTTAAATATCATATAATATATATTCATTAATGATATTGTATAACTAGAGGGAGTACGTGCTAGCACAACATATCTTCCAGCTATCACATCAAAGCTGGATGACAAACATAAATAATCTTGAGATACAAAAATTACACTATTATCTAATTACTTATTTAGTTATTAATTGTCTTATTGTAATTATTATGCAATAATTTAGTCAATTATTATTTCTTACCTAAAGTACAGTAAAACCTCACTAAATTAATATAGTTGGGATCGTGAAATATTATTATTTTGTAGAGGTATTATTTAATCGATAAATTAATAATTATTAATTTATTGAGTGTTCTGAGATTCAACCTTGTGATGCTGGGATAATAAGAGTTTTCAAGATATATTATCGGAACAAATTTTATCGTAGGATATATGAAGGCTATGAAGTGAGACATGAAACTGATTCAGGAAAGATTAATGTTTTAGATGCTATAAATTTTACAATCTCGGCTTGGACGACAAGTGTTCAGCAAGAGAACAACAAATTATTTTTGACACTGCAAAATTTATTTGAGGATGAAATCTCAAAGAATTTGAATCAACCCACTTGTAAAAACGTTATTCATGAACTTGAGGTCATGATTAATGATCTCGATTACCACAATAAAATGGACGTCAATAACCTATTGGATTATCCAGGTGAAAATGATACATATTTAGAAGTCCAGAGCTTAGAAGAAATTGTGGATACCATAAAAAATAATGTTAATAATGAAGGTGTAGATGATACAACACTTTTGGAACCAGTTATGTGTAAAGAAACACTTATCGTCTCTAGAACTTTTCACAATTTTATGGTGCAGTTTGAAAAGACAACACCGGATCTTTTGGATGCAATAAGAAAAGTTAGAGATGAACTTCAACTAGATTTAAAGTTTAACAAAAAACAAAACACAATAGAATCACATTTCACTAAATTGTCTTAGATATATTTGTACTTTTAAAGAATTATTAATTTATAATATTAATGGGACCATATATTTATATAGGGGTCTTCTGAAAATATATTATCTTATCATCTTATCGAAATAAGTGATTTTTTCCATTGGTCCAAGTCGGGATCAGAGGAAAATATTATCTTAAAGAGATTATTAATTTACCGAGTATTAATTTAGTGAGGTTTTACCGTATATAATTAAAGATTTTTTTACTTTTAGTTATTCTTGTCACGTATTGCTGTTTTATATTCTATTTTGTATAAAATATTATAATTTCCAAATCTATGTAAGTATTCAAAATGATTAAAAAAAATTAGTCGCACAAAATATTTATTTTCATTGTTAAGTGATTAATTAAGATGATAATTATTCTAATATAACCATTATTAAGTGAAAAAAGTGTATTTGCAAGCACATGATATACATTTATTGATTTGATATAATAACATTGTAAACGAGTTTTATGCCAAATAACAATGTGAAATAAGAGAAAAAAAAGGTAAAATTTTATCTACACCAATCTACACCAAATCAATGCATCCATGTCATATATTTGAATATATAGTTCAATTACTTTACCATGATTAATTAAGGAATATTTTCCACAAATAACTGATCGAATTCAAAGTTTACTTTTTCTAATCATATACATAAACCATATATATATATATGCCGGACTACTTTTAGCTATTTAAGCGGTCGAATAAACAATTATTCAGATTAAATCTTCATTAATAATTAATATGTATTTTTACTCATTAAATTATTTAATTATGATAAATTATATTAATTGATTATTGACACACAGTATGAATATATTTTAACAAAAAAAAAAAAAAAACTTGCTCCTCTCCAGCAGCCACCCCTAGCTAGGGACTTGGAGATAAAGAAAATTCTTATAGATTTGGTGGACGTTTAACAATGAAAATAAAATTCAAATATTCACTTTATTTAAAAAGAAAATGAATTATATCTCTGAAATATATATAAACAATTTGATTCTTTGAAATATTTATGAGAAACGAAGGATCTGTAGTTGTGTTTGATCATATCTCTTAAAAAAAAAAAAAATAGAATTTGAATCTATTTTTTATAAATATGATTTATATCCCAAATTTCTAAAAATTAACACAAAATTATTATATTTGTTCTCGAGCTATGGCTAATACTAAAAATACCGCTACGCTTGGATAAATGAATTTAACAACGCATTTGAATTCATATGTGTATTCACGCACAATCCAACTGAACTTATTAGTTGATATGTAATTCACATAGACTAATTAAAATTATTATTTTCATTCGTGAATTATGATGATTAGTATCAAAAACACCTCTACATTTTGATAAATGAATTTTAAAAAGCCTTCATTGGATTTATTAATTAATACATAAACACCAACAATAATCATATTAAATTGGACACAAACTATACATATGATACTTTTATAAAAATAATACTAGTAATAAATATAAACACTAGCTAGCTAGCTAGCTAGCCTACTATTTAAAAGCCAACAAAATCTCTGAAAAAGCCCTAGCTAAAATCTTTGCTAGATTTTCAGAATCAAAGAAAAAAACAGTATTATATTTGTATTTATTTATTTTACTTTTGCTGAATTAAAGCTGAAAGCATATTAACTTTATTGTCTAGTACTATTATTATTGTTTGGAGGTATTAAAATATGAACGGTTCAAAATGGTACTATTCATAACCTAAATTTGTCATTTATTCAAGACAATATAAGTTAGGTCAATTTTTTTCAGGACCACTCAAAAACATTTTTGTTGCAAGTCAGATCACAAGAAAAGGGATTATCTAGTTTTATAGTAGCGATAAAATTGTTATCATGTGATTATTAGGTTACACGTTTGTACTGTAGAGTCGATCATTAATATTTGTAATCGAATAAAGTGTTTATGTTATATTTTCTTAATTAGGATTCGATTCTTCCTTGAATACTGTGTAAACACAAAATACTACCATGCACAACATAAAATTTGTCCCGCATTGTTTCGCTTCATTGTCATTCTTAATCTCAACTAACATATTAGGGTTAACTCATTGAGTTAGACTTGATTATGTCACTTAGTAGGTGTTTGGTCATGCGATACCATATTACGATATGAAATCGTGAGATGAAATCAGCATTTGGACATGCGATTTCACGCTGAATCTATCTCATGATTTCATATCATGAGATGGAATACCATATTCTCCAAAAATCATGATATGAGAATTTCATATCATGATTTGAGATTTTTTAAATACGAAAGTTGACTCACAAGTTTATATTTTGTTAAAACAATCCCACATTATATCTACTAAACATTTATTTCATATGTAAATAAAATTAATAATCACATCATTACTTTTTAAAATTTATTATTCTCACCAACATAAAATTTATTATTACTTTAAATTTGGTGAATATAAATGATAAAGTAGGAATTGATTTGGTGAATATAAATAAGAACGGAGGGAGTGATACTTTTTTGGTTTTTCATAATAAGAAAAACTTCTCTTTGGCTACACATGGAAATGTTTAAAGCAATTTATATGAAAATGGACAAAATTGGTGACGTATGTTTGATAATCTCTACTTCCAATATGTTTGATTTTATTACAAAATTAATGCACTGAAAATGTGTAATTGCACACAAGTGAAACAAGGCATGAATCATTATGATATTGACACACAAGTGAAAATTGTCATAGCTTGTACATTGTTACATAATTATTTGTGAGAATACCAAATGATTGATGAAATATTTATGGTCTATGAGCATGAAAATATAGTTATGAATGATATTGACCAACAAATGACTCAAAGTAACAATGTTGGTTCGAGAAATGCAAGTTCAACGTGAGGAGATTGTCCATACTATGTGGAGAATTATATTAAAGACTAATACACTACAATTTATGTTCAATCTTTTTTATTGAATTAAAGTTTGATCAATTAAAGTTAGATGAAACAGTTATTTAAGTGGAGAACAAATAACTTTGTAATAATTTATTATGCGATTTTATAAATTTTTGTTTATTTGGTAAGATTGAATAAACAATTGGGGCTATTCTAATAGTTTTACAACTTATGAGATTCTTATGTTTATGAGAAAATATATAAAAATATCATATCGCATGTCCAAACAAAACTTCAATTTCATTTCATAATTCATATTATGATATCATATCATGATTTTATATCACGATTTCATATCGCATGGCCAAACGGCCGTTACTCATGCGGTAAATTTTGGACGAGTTATACATATCATGTGAATTTTGGACTAATTTTGATATATATCCATAATCTTATGGTCCCTTTGACTAATAGAACATTGTTTAAGAAAGAAAAATAAATTTGAAATTTAAAATTTAAATAATTGTTATCATGAGATTTATAATAGAATATGAAATTTAAAGTTGAATTGTTTTTAAATATAAAAATATTATATACATTTTTCTTATGCAGACTCTTATATAGGACCCATTTGGTCATAGATATTCTAAAAAAATAAGAAACAAAAACTTGATGAATATTATTTGATCATATAACCTGTCATTATTTGGTAAATATTTTTGACGAATAATTTAGAATTTTAAATATTAGAAAAAAAATAGTATTTGAGCTAAATTCTTTATTTGGAAGCTTTTATAAATTTAAAAATTATGTACCCCAAACATTTGTATTTTGTAAAAATATCCATCATTTATAGTTGAATTTCAGTCCTAGTTTGTTGTATAAAATTTATGCAGTTATATACACAATTTATATAGTTTTTATTCAAACTTGCTCTCTGAAATCACTTCTAATTACTAGTATTTTTCGTATACGAACTAATGGTATTTTTCTTTTATTTTATTTCTCTTGTTTCAGATTCAAATTAATTGTGTTTGTTGTCATGACTTTTCACGGAACATGTTCATTATAAAATGATAATACAAATATATTGGTATTTTAAATAGTTCTTAGAACTTATAAGTATAAATCATTTTTTAAGAAATAAAGTATTTCATTTATTAAAAGTTTGGCCCATCTATATCATTTCAATTTAAAAAAAAGGCTAATCGATGCTATTATAAGTTAACTGTAAACCCATTTGGTTTTGCAAAATCATTTTATCCATTTGGCGAAACATTTTTAACACCCAAATTATAAACCCACTCGAAAAAGTTATGTGTATTAATAATAATATTATTTTAAAAGTGTAATATATTTTTAACTTTTAAAATTTTATTATATCTTATTAAGTTTGTTTGAGAAAATTTTTAAATACAACACACAGAAAAATTTAAAAGTTACGTGTATTTGCCAAAATTAGTGTGTTTATAATTTGTGTTTTTTTAAAATTCAAATGATTAGAAATTTTACCATTTAAAAAAAATATATAAATATATATATATAAAAGTAATGATGTGGTTGAATCATTCATCATTTGCCAAACAAAATGGTTTTGCAAAATCAAATGAGTTTTCAGTTAACCAATAATGATATGGATAAGTCATTTCTCAAAAGAAAATGATAAAGGTGTGTCAAATTTTTAACACATAAATGAACATTTTCTCAAAGTTTAATGACATATATTAAAAACTTTTTTCCTAAAATGAAACTAGTTTTGGTCAAAAAACAACAATGGTTACATTAAATTTACCAGCACTAAATATTTATATCAAACTAATAAATGCATGACATCCATTTAAATACACAGTTATTACTTAATCATAATTAGTCAATTTATCATATTAAATGAAATTAGTTTTAGTCAACAAATGACCATGGTAACATTAAATTTATTTGTACCGAATATTTATATCAAATTAATAAATACATACTCTAACAATTATTTAGATGCATAGTTATCACTTAATTATAATTAGTTAATGTATATTCTTGTTTCACTTAATTACTTTATTATAAAAAAATTAAATTAATTTGACTAAACACTGGACAATTTATTGCTAACAGAAAGAACAAAAAGATGGGAAGAAAAAAATGAGCACACTGCCTTATGTGGTAAAGTTAGTTAGAGATAATTGATTTTTTTTTTACTCTGTAAATGGGCCTTAAATAGTAATTAATTATAAAATTTGAACACTAAGATATCTTTATTAAAATCATTATTTAAACAATTCCGTTTTAAACGTGCTTAAAGTAATGCACCTTTTTTTAAAATAGGGAAATAATGATCAATAAGTTATAAATGCAGGACGACAAATACTTGTTCGTGTTTTAACAAAGTTATTTGACCTTTTTTATTTTTATAATTAACTAATTTAACTTTTAAGTTATAGTATATTCTGTCACTAAAATTGTATTGCCCGATTATTTTAAGATATCTTAAAAAAAATAAAAATTGAAATTTTAAAAATAAAATAGATTATTTACTACAACAAATAAATATAATTTAATAAATGTAAAAAAAATATTATTACATTCATGATGCATATAACTTAAACTCTAACGTAAACTCAAAGAGAGACTCAAATGTACTAATACAAATAATTTTTTTAGCTAATACTATAGATCTTCCCTTGTGTAAGCTCTGAGGGGTCATTTGGTTCATGGATAAAAGGTGGAATATCTAAACTCTCTCTAAATTATGTAAAAAAAATTATCATACTCACGTTGTATACAACTTAAAATTCTAATGTAAACTACGAGGAAAATTTAAAGTGTATGGGCATTTATAATGATTTAAAGTTAATATACAATAATAAACGGATCAACAAACGATTCTAAGTTAAATATTTTTATACATTTAGTGAATTTCTTAATGCAAGTATAAAATTTGGATAAAATTATGAATGAACGTAAGTCCATAGTTAATACTATAGATCAACCCTTGCATAAACTTTGAGGGGTCATTTGGTTCATATGTAAAGTGGAGTATCGCAAAGTTAAGTTTGTGATTAAATTCTAGCTTCGAGGGAGCTAATAAA
>JAJONR010010587.1:0-18853 GCA_029582245.1 Solanum etuberosum
TCAAGTGCATTATTTTAGAAAATATAGTTAGTTTAAAGAAATCATATCTTACTTTTGAGAAAATATAACCAATTTTCTATAAAAGAATAGTCTTTTTTATCAAGTTCAGTATAGTTATAAAGATGCATTTTTTAGTATTAACTCAACATAGAGATTATTAGTTTTTCTAAATGGGAAATCATACAGTTATTAGGAAATATTGCATTGATTTGGGAGTAGTATTGAGCATTTAGTTAGGTAAGGATTAGATAATCCAAACCCCATAACTACGCCATTAGCGTAGGATAAGATCATGTCGTTGGTTCGGTTGACTCTTCAGAAAGCCCATGGTAAGGTATCATATATTGGATCCATTAGTTAAGTTTGTCTTAGACTCTGGCAAGGTATAGAATGACTATGACAACGTGGCAAGATGTTGTATCATCATGATACTCAAAGTGATGGTTGTCTGTTAGAGAAACTCTCCAAGAAACGTAAAGTTATATTATTTGCTATTATGGCATATATTTCAGTTGTAGAGCTTTGTAGTTAAAGTACACTTTCCGCTTTACAATTCAATTGACTTTATGTTTGTCTTTATTCTGAGTTACTCATTCAATTCAATTTATTAAATTGTTCATTCAGTCATTTTACATATCGTTCATTTCATGTATTGACGTCATTTGGCGCTGCATCTTTAAATGATGCACATTCATGTGTTCAGGATAAGCAACCACTTTAATAGGATCTTTCGCCATCAACATTTAGTGAGATCTCCTTTCTTTCAGAGAACTCTAGTTTATTTATCTTATTCAATATTTAGTTGCTATTTCTAGTAGAATATTTAGGTAGCCGTGAGTCTTGTTTCGGTACCTATTTTCAGTTCAGTAGAGGCTTCATAGACGAGTCATTCAAGTTTTTATTTTCAGATATTTTCAAACACTTATATTACTATTATTATTATTCAGATTTATTTTCGGACTTTTACGTAAATTTATTGAGATAGTTTATTCTTTTAATTTAATGTGATGCTCATCTCTTATTAAGAATCCACATAAGTTGTTTAGTCTTCCGCATAACAATAAGTCAGGCCAAGGATTCGCTTGAGATTAATAATGGTTCTAAGGTGTCGGACATGCATAGAGTGTAGACTCGGGGCGTGACATGTTCTAATTTCTAGATACATTTTTTTAATTTCTTAAATATATGTAAAAAAATCAAAGAATGGAAAAAAAGAAGAGAAGAAGTCATACTTACATATAACATTTTCCAAATCAAGATTCTTATTTTTGTTATCTTTGAATATAGTGTAGGCACTCTAATTCTCAGAAGAGAGGAAAAAGGGTTAGGGAAAGATGATTGATTTTTTTTTCTTTCTTTTTTTCCTTTCTACTATGAGTTTAGTGTAGGCACTATCTTTTCTTACGGAGTTGAAGATGGAAGATTGTTTTAACTATCACCTTTTTCTTGTTAAGCTTATAACCTTTCAATGAATATAATATAGCTGAAACTTACTTATATAGGGTTAATAAAAGAATACAGAAGACTTAACTAGGTTTAAATTGTGACATTTTAGTTGTTAAGCCGTTTAATTCGTAATATATATATATATATATATATTATGACATAAGTTTGCTAATGCTGTTAATAAATGACAATGAAATATTTAACTAGGTTTAACTTATGATCTTTTGACAATTAAACTTTTTAACTCGCAAAGAATATACATAGTATGACATAAATTTACTTATAGGATTAAATAAAGATGAAAAAAGATTCAACAAGGTTTAAATTGTATTCTTTTAACCATTAAGATTTTTAACTCACATAGAATATATTTAGTATGAGATAAATTTACCGTGAATCTAATAAAAGACGACGAAAGATCCACTTAATGCTAAAAGTTTAGAACACTAGATAGTTACTTGGAGGTAGCATAAATATTTCTTCCTCTAGAGAAGGCATGAGGATTTTATAAAAGTCTCTTCTTACTACTTTTTTAGTTAACTGATTTGATGAGTCCAACAAATAATTAATTATGAAAAATATCTAAATCTATCTATATATAATAGGAGAAGTAAAAAGTGACACGTGTCAGCACCACAAAAAATGATTTTTTTCAATAATTAAAATTAATTACATGTAACAGGATTACATAATAAATTATTAATTAATTTTAAAATGACTTTAAATTAGTGCCACGTGTCCGCACCACAAAAAACAGATTTTTTAATATTTATATAACAAAATTTAGAAAAATAATAAATAATAAATTAAAAACTATAAATTAAAAAAGAAAATCAAAAACGGTCAACCGTTTTCAAAAAAGAGAAGTAAAAAGTGACACGTGTCAGCACCACAGAAAACAATTTTTTTAAATAATTAAAATTAACTTAACTCTTATTAATAATAATAATAATAAAAATTAAAATGGCCACTAATTAAATGTGAATTTTTCAAAATAAATAACCAACTCACGATTATTTTTTTTTTTAAAAACAGAAAATGTATATAAAAAAACCAAAAAAAAGAAATATAGTTTAAAGGAGTATGGGTAGTCGTTGATTATTTATATTATAATAAATATAATTCTTATAATTAATACGTGTCAGCACCACAAAAAATGGATTTTTTAAATAATTAAAATTAATTAAATGTAACAGGATTACATAATAAATTATTAATTAATTTTTAAAATGACATTAAATTAGTGTCACGTGTCCGCACCACAAAAAATAAACTTTTTACTATTTATATAACAAAATTTTAGAAAAATAATAAATAATAAATTAAAAACTATAAATAAAAAAAGAAAATCAAAAACGGTTGTGAATCAACCATTTTCAAAAAATAAAAATTAAAGTTTTTAACTCTTATTAATAATAGATAAAAAGCAAAAATGGCCACTAATTAATATGGAAAAATCATTCAAATAATAAATTTATATATTGAAAAGTATAAATGAAAAAGAAAATCAAAAGGGTTGTGAATAACCACTTTCAATAAATAAAAATTAATTGACTTAACTCTTATTAATAATAATAGTAAAAAGTAAAATTGCCACTAATTAAATGTGAGTTTTTTAAAATAAATAACCAACTCACGATTATTTTTTTTAAAAAAAAAAACAGAAAATGTATATAAAAAAAAAGACCAAAAAAAAAGAAAAAGATAAAATCTTAAAAATTCCATGTTTATCTAACTTCCCACTTCTGTTTTTAAATTAAAAATTTAACAACTTTAAATCTGAAAATTTGCTTAAAGGATAATCCAAATTATTTAACAAAATTAATTTCAATCTGAAAAAAAAACATATCTGAAGATACGGTTTGTGTCAAAGATGTAACCACCTTTCATTTTTGAATTCCTATAATAAAGGCAACCACATACTCATTTATCCATTTGCTTCATTCATTCTATAAATATATGTCTTCTATTTTCAGAAATTTTTTATTCATTTTGTTAGTATTATTCTTGAGAACAATCATTTTTCAGGGTGAGAAATTAATCTTCAATGCACAGATGTATTGCTTCAAGCAGTGAATTATCATATGCATTAATTTAAAATCAGGTATGAAAAACTATCCAAGAATTGTTTAAATTACATACAAAAAATGTGGACTTCTATTGACTATCAATATGGTTGATAGTTGTAACGGTCTATATCATCAGTATGGGAAGTTGTTTAATTATTTACGGTCTATTGTTCATCTTCTAATAAAAATATAGTTTGAAGGAAGAATTGTTGTTTAAAGGAGTATGGATAGTCGTTGATTATTTATATTATAATAAATATAATTCTTCTTCTAATAAAAATATAGTTTGACGGAAAAATTGTTGTTTAAAGGAGTATGGGTAGTCGTTGATTATTTATATTATAATAAATATAATTTTTTATTTATCATGCGAGTTTCTAATATAAAAAATAATATGCGCCAATATTGTTTTATATCTTACAGCTTTGAGTTGATGTGATCCCACATGAAAATGTTAAGTTGAAAATGGTGCTTATTTTCTATCTATACATATTTCCTTAATAGTGTATATATATATATATATATATATATATATATATAATACACGTGTATTGCTTTTGTGAGGAAATCTACTATGTCATTTGTTAAATTTACAAGTACTAATTTTTTAAGACTTATTTTAATTAAAGATGAAAAAGCTTTAGAATTTATGTTAAAAAAGTCATTCTAATGACAAGATTGTGCAATTGAAGTCACAGTACATAAAATAAAATTAAAAAGAATCAAAAAAGTTTTAAGCAACATATTATCATTTAAAATATAAAATATCAATAAAATTTCCACGAAATTATCTTAAAAACTTAAAATTTCTACTCAATTTTTATGTTGAAAATAAAAGAAAAAAAATTAATAGTAATTACATGAAATACTAAAAAAATTTAAATTAATAATTATTTAAGTTGACGGTAAAGTTTATAAAATTCATAAGGGACGTACTTCTGTTATTATTAGTAAAGTAGAATAAGGTACTAGAATAACAATTAAGTTTTAAGTTTAGAAATTTATGCATTAGTAATGATAAAAGAATAAGTGATATATGTAAATTTGTATTTTGAATAATAAGGAAAAACTAATTAAAAGAGGAAATAGACAATAATAAAGCAAATAGACAATAATAAAGCAATAAGAATTACATATATCATACAAAATGTTACCATGTAATAAGAACGATCCGAAAGAATGATCTATAATATGCCACACATGGTTTTCTAATATATATATATATATATATATATATATATATATATATATATATAAATATTATTTCTCTTGATTTTTTTTAAATAATCTGCGCATCGCGCGGACACGTATAGTAGTTGTAAATAAAAAAAGGTTATTACTTAGTTTTTAATTGATCTCCTTTGCTAATCACTTTTTTCTCTTGATTCATTTTAGATTGAGATGTATCTATTGTTCTCATTTCAACGGAGGCACTTGAATTAGCTCTGCCAAATGATATTATTCCCGAGAAGAAAGAAAAAAAAAGTTTTATTGTTGTTATCCCAATAAAAAATATTATTATGGTAAATCATTTCCGTGATAGAAAATATATTGAAATGGCAAATTTACCCACTCTTTCAATAGTCAAGCTGAATTTGGTTGATCATAAGACATATTCTTTTTGTACTGATTCATATGAATTAGATCAAAACAATTCTTTAATGAGATCAGAGATGAATTGAAAAAGAAATTTTATTGAATAATCATAATTCTAGTTTAAAATCTGAGTTTTAAACCTTCTCCACCTAAAACATAGTTCACAAAGAAGATAATGCGACTATAATGACCTGTATCGTCGTTACTCAAAGGTATCTCATGTGAAATATCAAAATTCTTGAAATGTTGTCAAATTTAAAAATTTGAGCACACGATAAAATTGTTTTAACTTAAATTGATTGGGCTGACATTTGCTAGCCATAGCGGGAAGCCTCCCGCTATGGCGGTGCCGAGACAGCGCCTGCATAGCCACTATAGCGGGCTGATAGGAATATATCATACCCTAATTAAATACGATGTCTTTTATTTTTTCTCTCACTTTCTAGGGGGAAATAGATGAGGGTTACCCCCAAAATTATCCTAAGACACCCGTCACATGGGAGCAATGGAGTGAAGAGATGTTGAAGCAAGGGAGGTAAAAATCCAAGGAATTCCGATCCTCGTTCATCACGACTCACTCGCATGGAGTCGAAAGCTTGCATTTAAAGTTTATCAGCAGTTATTTGGTGCCCAGGTAGGCTAGGCTTTCTTTAATTGAGTAGTTAGATCTGTTTTTACTTATATTATATCTTGTGGATGGTCAGAGATTGTATGTGTAGGCCTTCGAGCATGGATTCTGGACGATTGAATATGTGCCTAGTTGCGGTTAGGCTGACGATGGTTTTTAGCTACTGATTGTGTTCTACAAATTCATTATGCCAGTTGTAGATGCTTCTACGGACCGTAAAGTGAATCCAGAGGAAGTGGGTAAAGTTTTGTGAATCCATAACCACAAAGCTATCACAAAACTATAAAATAAAATAATAACAAACACCAAACTATAACAACATAACAAAAAATAATGATAACGTAGATGGAAAGTCATATGTGAAAAGAAGTAAAGCAACAAAATTGCTAATTAAAGCAAAGATACTATCGAGAGGATTAAATCAACAGAAAATAACACAATGCAATAAATAAAATTAAATCCACTTGACAAAACATAATCAGCTTAATAACAAAAATACAAAAACAATAACAACAACCATTAAGAATAAGAATAGACCATGCACAAGGGTTAACCAACAATAGAATTACGGAATAAAATTAAAAAGTGGTGGTGTCAAGAATATAAACAAGTGCTTCACCAACAAAGATCAACAAGTCACAAATAATAATATATTAATAATGTATGCAGCAACAAAAAATTATAAAGAAAAATAAAACTCAAGAACTTTCGTCATGTGACAAAAATAGTGAATATTGTTACTGCAGAACCAGACCTGAAATGGAGACAAAGGACCACTTCGCCTGAAATGGAGTTCGAAGTTTGCGATTTTGCTGGTTCGTGGAGCTTGAAGTTGTTTCGAGTGGTCTTTGTGGTTGTTTGGAGGTTGTTTTCGGTAAGCTTCGACGCTTGCTGGCTTGTTGGAGCTAAAGCTCGCGGTGGGTCTGACTCTCGTTGGTTGTGCGGACTTGGAGCTCGTCCGCCAGTTCGTCGGCGCTGACTGGAAAAACCTGCAAAACATGAGAAAAATGGTAAAGGAGGAGGGGAAGGGACTGGTTCAGGATTGTGGAGCAGTGGCAGATTCAGTTGGTTGTTCTTTATCGGTCAGTGAGAAGAAGAGGTAGTAGTGTGAGGTGAAGGAGATGAAGGCTGCTTTGGTGGTTTTGCAGGATTCCGGCGTGAGTTTGGACATGATTTTGATGGTTGTTTGGTGTTGGGTTGGTAGTTGCTAGAGCTTGGAGTTCCCCTTTTTTTTAGTTGGGGGAGAAAGGGCATTTGGAAATTCTTTTTCCCCCATCTAAACAATATTCACCAACCCTATTTTTTTTTAATGATTAAGCAATGATTTAAATAGAAAATTTTAAAAAACAACTTTCACATATAGCAAACATAAAGATCATATTTGTATGTTATCGCTATAGTTTGAATAATTGCGCTCCATAGCAAACATAAATATGTATATTTCGCTATACATATACAAAAGAAAGAAGTTGTATAATATGTTTTTGTTTCGGTATACATATACAAAAGATCAATTGTATAATCTGTGTTTGTATAAAGCGAGAAAGAGAGAAAGACAAAAGAAAACTGGGCAGGGGAAGATCGTAGTTGTATAATCATAAGTATATAGGACGAAAATATATGCATTTGTATCTGTATATACAATTTTCTCTCGCTTTATACAAACACAAACACAATGTATACATTTGTGTTTGTATAAAGTGAGAGAGGCGAGTGAGAGTGGCGAGTGAGATCTAGGAGAAGGGAGAAAGGGGAACGAAAATATATGTATATATAGAAATTTCTCTCGTTTTATACAAATACAAACACATTTTATACATTTATGTTTGTATAAAATCGAGAGAGGCGAGGGAGACTACCAGCGAGAACAAGAGTGGCGAGCGAGATTCACCAGGAGAGAGGCGAAATAGCAACAATTTGCTATGGGGTACAATTAAATCAAACTATGGTTATAGCATTTAATTTGAATTAATAGTTTGTTATTATATACAATTTTCTCATCTTTGTATAATATTATGGGCTCAACTCGTGAGCTCAAATTTTGGCCCAAAGTTATTGATTTATAAAATATTTGCATATTAATGTATTCTTAGACTGTGTTAAAAATACTAAAATGAATATTAACATAATATAATTAATGACATATTAAAAATATACAATTTAAAAAAGAATAATAATTTAATCAGGTAGAGACAATATTCTCAACATATTCATCTGACTATGAGAAAATAATATATTCAAAATTAACTGATAAAAATTCTAAAATTTTGAGAAAAAGAATAAGTATCGATAAATTTATTTAAAAATTACAAAAAATATATATGTTGAACTATTTAATGAATAAAACTTAAAAGTTTAAATTTTGAAAACGTTAGGGCAAAATTGGGTGTCAACAACTGTCCTTTCGTTTGATATGATTGATGACATAAATCACGGGCAAAGAAAATTGGCAAATTCAACTTTGGCCGAACACATGACATTCGTATAAAAGTGTGGTTTGAATGTGGTGGATGTTGCTCCTTGACTTGCTTCCAAAAGGTTCCACATTTGTGTTGCATCCTCGTTGACGTAATCCGCACCTGTGACTTGATTGAGAATGCATTCTTTTGGATGTTCTTGAAAAGAAAAATATAAAACTCATTAGTAGAGACAAAATTAAAGAAAAAAGATAGCATCCCTTACGATACTTTCTGCCATCTACTTTGCATGTTTATGTTGATACATTGTTGTCTTGGTGATTCGAAGTAATTCTTGCTTTAAAATCCATGCATGTTGACGACTTTGGTCTTATTATTGAAGCACGGTGTGAGTCTATTAAAAAGATGAACAATACCCATCGGCAGGATATGAGTGTTGTGGCAAAATGATTGTTAGTCCATTGATAGGACAAATAAGAATCCATTAGTAGGATATTCGGCAAAATAAATGCATATCTATTGGTAGGACGCATGAGAATCCACCAACAGGATATTTTACACTATAATTATTTGTCCGTTGATAGGAAGAATGAGAATAATCCATTAGCAGAATATTTCGGGCGAATAAATGCATGTCCATCGGTAGGACGAATGAAGATGATACATAGGTAGGATATGAATGCATGTCCATCGGTAGGACGGATGAAGATGATCCATGAATGTATGTGAATGCATGTCCATCGGTAGGACGAATGACGATGATCCATCAATAGGATATAAATGCATGTCCATCGGTAGGATATAAATGCATGTCCATTGGTAGGACGAATGAAGACGATCTATGAATGTATGTCCATCGATAAGACATTTGAGAATCCATCTATAGGATATATGTGAGCACTACCACTTACCGTAACGTAATATGAATATCCTTCAACGGCAGCCTCCTCCAACTTCAACGTGGAATAGAAAGGGTGTACATCTTTCACCTCCGAATGGATGCAACTTATAAATATATTTCAATGTCAACATCCTCCGACTTCAACGTGGAATAGATAAGTTGCACATCATTCACTTCCTAATAGATGCGACTAATAAATACCTTTAAACATTAGCCTCTTCCAACTTCATTGCTGAATAGATAGGGCGCACATCCTTCACTTTCGAATTAATGCGACTTATCAAATATCTTTCAACGTCAGCCTCCTCTGACTTTGACACGGAATAGATATGGTGCACATCCTTCACCACCAAATAAACGTAACTTATAAATATCCTTCATGCCAGCCTCCTTGAACTTCAACGTGAAATAGATAGGATTCAAATCATTCACCTCCGAATTTATGTGACTTATAAATATTCTTCAATGTTAGCCTCCTCCAACTAATCATTCAATCTCCTTCTCATTAAATAAAAAATGATATGACCCTCTTGGCAAATGAAAATGCATAGTAAAAATTCCATGGCCTTCTCAGCAAATGAAAATGATGTCCACTGTAACGAGATGGGTGGCTTGATAATTGTCCAACTGTATCGAGGTGGATGGATAAATGATTGTCCATTGTAGTGAGGTGGATGACTCAATGATTATCCACTGTAACGAAGAGGATGACTCGATGATTGTCCACTGTAACTGTCACGCCCCGAGGCTACCCCATTGATATAACACGGGACCTAGGATCACGAGTGACCCCAAGCTAACCCTGTGCCTGGCATATCATAAGCATACTAAGAGATACCAAATAAAACATATACTATGCGGAAGCTAAAATAGTGGTAACTGAAAGTGGGGAATACCCAACTAGTCTGAATATATGAAATGTACTAAGGGGTCGTTTGGTGTGAGGGATAAAAATAAATAGTGATGGGATAAGAAAATAGTGATGGGGTAAATTTTTTGTATCTTGTTTGATTGCCATGTTTGGGATAACTTATCCCACCATTTATATCATAGTGATGGGATAAGTTATCCCATATACATGGTGGTATAAGTTATTCCAGGATAGTTAACCCTAGGATAACTAATCCTAGGATAACTTGTTCCCAACCAAACGACCCCTAAGAGTTTAATAACAACTGAAAGATCAAACTCAACAAGTCAAGCTGATTCTACTACTATGTCTAAAAAGCCTCTAACTGAGTCGAGTTGCTGGGACATGCTCCCCAGCTAACTCTAACAAAACTGAAAACTGAATAAAAAGACTAAAATGAAAAGCATGTCTATTGTCCTCTTAATATGAGGACTCACTACTGAAGCTGATGAGTGCGGACCGCGAATCGATCTAGGCGTGATCTGGATGTTGAGTACCTGAACCTACATCATAAAAGGATGAAGCGCAGAGTATGCGTCAGTACTTTGAATGTACTGAGCATGTAGGATATAGATACTAAGTTGAACAAACATATGAAAGCTGAACAAAGCATAACTGAGCAATACTGTAAATACTGAAAAGATAACTAAAAAGCTGAACTGAATGCAATGACCAAGTACTAATTATGAACATGACATGCTGAACTGAATGTTGAAGTATATACTGAAAACCTGGTCAAATGCACTAAGAGTCTGACTGTGGGAGCTACTATTAACCGACATAAAACCACGTGAGCTAAATGTGGAGTCCGATGTATACGCCCCATCGAGAGGACCCAATATACTTTGCCAGAGGTATAAAGGCATGACTGGCGTGATCACTAAATCTGATGCCCAATAGAGCGGATTTATAATCCTATGGGGACACGTAGTTCTGGGACTATGAAGGTACGCTGAACCCTAGTCCAACTCGGTGCTAAACTACTACCAACTGGAAATGTGTAAGGCACAACATAACTGAAATTCTGGATAGCTCAATGTTTTGACATGCAAAACTGAGAATGCAACATTTAGGAACTGACAATGTAACATTCGAAAACTGGAGCATGTTTATATGTTTAACTGACCTAGCAAGTGTAATTCATAAACTAAGAGAATCTACACAATTAGGGTTCTAAGTTTCATGCAAGGAACTAAGCAACGATTACACGAAAATATGATAATCTGATTAAGAATACTATAACAGCTAAATCACAACCAATATCTAAGGTTTTATAAATCCTAGGTCTAAGCAAGATATAGCAAATCAAGAATCTGACTAAATTTTAGGGACCTAGTGGATGAAAGGAACCCACTAGTGAAATCCCAAATACATGGTGACAAAATCTACAGAGAAATCCTTCGGATTTTAGGGCTGGAATTGAAGGAAATCTCCTGCTTTTTCCTAAGGGTTTGGTCGACTCTTTCTCCTCTTTTTCGCTCTAAGTTCTGGTGAATATTGGTGATAGTCACTTAGGGTAATATCTGACTAGAATATTAGGCTAGAACTGGCCAAAACGATGTAGTTTAGGGATAAAATAATTAGGAAAAGACCCAACTACCCCTATGTTGAAAGTCGACTGCCGACCTACGGACCTTGACCGACGGACCGTGGTCTGACCGATGGTCCATCCTGTCAGTCTGTCGTCTGGTTTCAAAGAGGGGGAACTGGGACCTTGAACCACGTACCGTGGTCCCCCCTATGGTCTGTAGGTCCCGTCGTGGTTCTGGATCTTCTCAAATATTTCTAAGAGGTTCTGAGGTGACCAACCACGGACCACATCTACAGTCCGTGGTTCAACCTACGGTTCGTAGGTGGCTTCCGTCGGGGGTACCCGCAACTTTTGAAAATATGCAATTTGGTCTTTTTCAAATCCGAGGTGTTAAATTATCTCCCCCTTGGGAAAATTCATCCACGAATGAAGTCTAAACTAGTTGAGTATGGAGGGAAGGAGCTGTAATCCCTACCACTAAGTACTAGAAACTAATATCTGACTTAATTGAGTTCCAAGAACATGCAAATATGCTGAAATGCAAGAACAACTGAAGGAACATGATACTAAGACTGAATTTACACAAGGGTAAGCTAAGATACTGGAGTGGAACTATTACCTCAAGCTGAAACAGAATCGGAAGGAAAGAGATGACGTTACTTGGCCTTCATGGCTGTCTCTGCTTCCCAAGTAGCTCCCTCTACGAATTGACTCCTCCACAAAACCTTCACTGAAGCGACTTCTTTGTTTCTCAACCTACGAACCTGGCGATCAAGAATTTCAACTGAAACCTCTTCATAGGTGAGGCTATCCTTCACAGCCACACTCTCTAGTGGTACTATCGATGCTGGATCACCCATACACTTCTTCAATAAGGAAATGTGAAAGACTGGATGAACGGCTGCTAGTTCTGATGGTAAGTCTAGCTCATATGCCACATTACCAACCCTTTTCAGGATTTTGTAAGGACCTACATATCTCGGACTCAGCTTCCCTACTTTCCAAATATCATCACCCCCTTCATAGGTGACACCTTCAGAAAAATCCAATCACCGATTTTGAACTCTAAGTCCCTTCTCCTTGCATCTGCATAGGTCTTCTGACGACTCTGAGATGTCTTAAGTCTATACCTGATGAGCTGAACTTTTTACATAGCTTCATGAACCGAATCTGGCCCAATCAATGCTGCTTCACCTACTTCAAACCAACCAACTGGAGATCTGCATCTACGCCCATATAATGCCTCATAAAGGGTTATCTGGATGCCGGAATGATACCTATTATTATAGGAGAACTTTAAGAAAGGTAGGTGATCATCCCAATTACCCTTGAAGTCGATCACACACGCTCTCATTATGTCCTCTAAGGTCTGAATGGTACGTTCTGCCTGACCATCCGTCTGTGGATGAAATGTTGTGCTGAGATTTATCTGAGTACCAAGACATTTCTGAAACGATTTCCAGAAATGAGAGGTAAAATGTAGACCTCTGTCTGAGATTATAGACAAGGGAACCCCATGCAACCTGACTATCTCATTAACGTAGAGTTTAGAGTAATACTCCGCTGAATCTGTAGTCTTGACAGCCAAGAAGTGAGCGGACTTAGTAACTCTGTCCACTATCACCCAAATAGAGTCATGCTGTTTGCTAGTACGAGGTAAACCCGTAATGAAGTCCATATTTATCACTTCCCACTTCCATGTAGGAATGTTAATCTCTTGAGTCATACCTCCTGGTTTCTGATGTTCTACCTTAACTTGCTGATAATTTGGACACTTAGCCACAAAATCTGCTATGTCCATCTTCATGTCATTCCACCAAAAGACTTCCCATAGGTCACGGTACATCTTAGTGGCACCTAAATGAATGGAATACCTGGAGTTATGAGCCTCTGTAAGGATTTTCTGCCTCAACTCACCCACATTAGGAACACACAAGCGACCCTAGTAACGAAGCACACCATCTCCCCCTTGGGAGAAAACCTGAACTTTCTGTTGTTGAACTGCACCTTTCAACTGAAGTAATATAGGATCACTATCCTGTTTTTCCTTAACCTCCGGTACCAATGAAGATTATGATCTATTCTGAACCATCACACCACCCTCTGACATGTCTGTAAGACCAACTCCTAAGCGCGTAAGCCGGTGAACATATTTTGCTAATTCCTTCCTTTCTTCCTCAACATGCGCTACACTACCCATAGATAATCTGCTAAGAGCATCAGCTACTACATTGGCCGTACCGGGATGATAAAGTACATTCATATCATAGTCCTTGAGGAATTTAAGCCATCTCCCCTGATGAAGATTCAACTCTTTTTGGGTGAACACAAATGAAGGCTCTTATGATCTGTGAATACATCAACATGCATACCATACAAATACTACGGCTGTAAGCTCGAGGTCATGAGTCGGGTAGTTCTTCTCATGGACCTTAAGCTGTCTAGAAGCATAAGCTATGACCTTACCTCGCTGCATCAAAACACAACCTAGGCCGACTCTGGATGCATCACAATAAATTACATAACCGTATGAACCATCCGGTAGAGTCAAGACCAGAGTTGTAGTCAACCTAGTCTTCAGTTCTGAGAAGCTTTTCTCACACTCATCTGACCACTGAAATTTGACCATCTTCTGAGTCAACTTAGTCAATGGGGAAGCTATGGATGAAAATCCTTCAACAAATCTCCTATAATAACCGGCAAAACCCAAGAAACTTCTGATATCTGTTTGAGAGGTGGGTCTGGGCCATTGCTTCACTGCCTCTATTTTCTGAGAATCCACTCGAATTCCTTCGCTAGATACCACATGACCAAGGAAAGTGACAAAATGTAACCAGAATTCACATTTGCTGAACTTAGCGAATAACTGGCGATCCTTAAGAGTTTGTGGAAAAACTCTCAGATGAATCGATTGCTCTTCCTCACTCCGAGAATAAATGAGGGTATCATCAATAAAGACAATAACGAAAAATTCCAATTACTAATTGAACACCCTGTTCGTGAAGTCCATGAAAGCTGCAGGAGCATTTGTTAGTCCAAAATACATAACTATAAATTCATAATGACCATACCGAGTTCTGAAGGCTGTCTTCGGAATGTCACTATGTCTGACTCTGAGCTGATGATAACCAGATCTGAGGTCTATCTTTGAAAAGCAACTAGCACCCTGAAGTTGGTCAAACAAGTCATCAATTCTGGGGATGGGATACTTATTCTTGATGGTGACTTTGTTCAACTACCGATAGTCAATGCACATTCTGAGAGAACCATCTTTCTTTTTCATGAACAACACTGGAGCACCCCATGGAGAGATACTAGGTCTGATGAAGCCCTCATCTAGAAGGTCTTTCAACTACTCCTTCAATTCCTTAAGTTCGGTTGGAGCCATTCTGTAAGGAGGAATCAAAATAGGCTTGGTATCTGAGAGGAGATCTATTCTGAAGTTGATTTCCCTTTCGGGAAGATCTTCTGGGAACACTTCTGGAAACTCATTTACTAATGGGACTGACTCAAGAGTTGGGGTTTCGGAGTTTGAATCCTTAACCCAAAAAACATAATAGATATAACCCTTGGAAATCATATTTCTGGCCTTAATTTAAGAGATAAATCGACACATAGGCACTGAGCTACAACCCTTCCATTCTAAGAATGGCTCGTTTGGAAACTGAAACTGAATGATTCTAGTTCTACAATCAACTGAGGCATAACAGGAATGCAACCAATCCATGCCTAGAATGATATATAAATCTACCATTTCTAACTCTACAAGATCTGCTGAGGTGACTTTCTGAGAGACTGTTACACGATAATTTTTTTATACCCGTCTAGCTATAACTGAAAGAGTTTCTGGACATGCATTAATACCACAAGATTCCTTCCACTGCTGGTACCAGTGTAGGCCACTCCCTTCAACTAATAGGTGGCCAAATCTGCACTCTCGACTCGAGTGACGCCTATAACCTTTGTTACCTCTTAGATGTCATCGAGAAACTCTTGTGGGTCTTATTCTGACTTAAACCCATAAAACTCTATAGGGTTTATCCGAGTAAAGTCTTGGATTCTTGTTATAGCAGTGTTAGTTTGTGGAAGAGCTGGGACCATAACCTACTGATTGACCTAGGTAGTCATGGCCTGAGCAAGTACTTGGTAAGCAACCCTGAACTCGGCATGCATGACTTGTTCCTTCAATGGGTCTGCTGGAGCTGCTGGTTGATTCCTTGCGTTAGCTCTTCTGGGAGGCATTTTACGAAGAGCGAAGAGTAGGAGTTGGAAGGAGATTGAATAGAGTTCATGCTCATGCACGATAAGAATAACAAGAAAGTGAAGTTTTTCCTAAAACACTTCGTAGCCTCCCTCTCATTAGATATGGTGCACTTCACACCCATGAAAGAGACTCTACTTTGTGCAGCTTTCTTACATCCTAGGAATCTTGAACCTAATATTCTGATACCAAGTTTTTCACACCCCGAGGCTACCCCCTTGACGTGACATGAGACCTAGGATCACGAGTGACCCTAAGCTAACCCTGTGTCTGGTATATTATAAGCATATTGAGAGATACCAGATAAAATAGATACTATGCAGAAGCTAAAACAGTGGTAACAGAAAGTGGTGAATACCCAACTAGTCTGAATATAATAAATGTACTAAGAGCTTAATAACAACTGAAATATCAAACTCAACAAGTCAAGCTGATTCTACTACTATGTCTAAAAAGCCTCTAACTGAGTCGAATTGCTGGGACATGCTCCCCAGCTAACTCTAACAAAAATGAAAAGTGAATAAAAAGAATAAAATAAAAAGCATGTCTATTGTCCTCGGAATATGAAGACTCACCACTAAAGCTGTTGAGTGCGGACCAAAAATCGATCTAGGTGCAATCTGGATGTTCAGTACCTGAACCTACATCATAAAATGATGTAGCACAGAGTATGCGTTAGTACTTTGGATGTACTGAGCATGCATGATATAGAGAATAAGCTGAACAAACATATGAAAGCTGAACAAAGCATAAATGAGAAATACTGTAAATACTTTAAAGATAACTGAAAAGCTGAACTGAATGCAATAACTAAGTACTAATCATGAACATGACATGCTGAACTGAATGCTGAAGTATATAATGAAAACTTGGTCAAATGCACTAAGAATCTGACTGTGGGAGCTACTATTAACCGACATAAAATCAAGTGAGCTAAACGTAGAGTCCAATGTATACGCCCCATCGAGAGGACCCAATATACCTTGCCAGGGGTATAAAGGGATGATTGGCATGATCACTAAATCTGATGCCCAACAGAGGGGACTTATAATCCTACGGGGGCACGCTGAAACCTAGTCCAACTCGGTGTTAATCCTACTCCCAACTAGAAATGTGTAAGGCACAACATAACTGAAATACTGGATAGCTCAATGTTCTGACATGCAAATCTGAGAATGTAACATTTAGGAACTTACAATGTAACATTCGAAAACTAGAGCATGTTTATCTGTTTAACTAACCTAGCAAGTGTAATTCATGAACTAAGAGAATCTACACAACTAGAGTTCTGAATTTCATGCAAGGAACTAAGCAACGATTTGATGAAAATATGATAATTTGATTAAGAATATTATAACAGCTAAATCACAACAAATATCTAAGGTTTTAGAAATCCTAGGTCTAAGAAAGATATAGCAAATCAAGAATCTGACTGAATTCTAGGGACCTAGTGGATGAAAGGAATCCACTAGTGAAATCCCACATACCTGGTGATGAAACCTACAGAGAAATCCTTCGTATATCGGGGCTGAAATTGATGAAAATCTCATGCTTGTTCTTGAGGGATTGGTTGACTTTTTCTCCTCTTTTTCTCTCTAAGTTCTTGTGAATTTTGGTGAATAGTCGCTTAGGGTAATTTCTGAGTAGAATTTTAGACTAGAACTGACAAAAATGACGTAGTTTAGGGATAAAATAATTAGAAAAATACCCAACTACCCCTCTGTTGAAAGTCGACTGCCGAGCTACTAACCCTGACCGACGGACCTTGGTCTGACCGACGGTCTGTCTTTTCAGTCCGTCGTCTGGCTTCAGAGAGGGGGAACTGGGACCTTGAACCACGGACCTGGACTATAGACCATGGTCCCACCTACGGTCCATAGGTCCCGTCGTGGTTCTGGATATTCTAGAAAATTTCTGGGAGGTGCTGAGGTAACCAACCACGGACCACACCTACGGTCCATGGTTCAACCTACGGTCCATAGGTGGCTTCTTTCGGTGGTACCTGCAACTTCTAAAAATCTGTAATTTGGTCTTTCTCAAATCCGGGGTGTTACAGTAACGAGGTGGATGGCTCGATGATTGTCCACTGTAACGAGGTGGATGGCTCGATGGTTGTCCACTATAATGAGATGGATAGCTCGATGATTGCCCAACTCTACCGAGATGGATGGCTGAGATGTCTTTAAAGTGTCATCCTCTTGATGCTTTCACCTGTTCCTGTATTCGAAAAAAACGATTAGTAGACATAATATCGCTTTAGCTAGCGACTTGATCAAGAAACTTTAAGGAAAGATTCACAAGAGAATGTGTACAATGTGGCTGATCACTTTGACACAAGTGAGCAATCATCATTTTGCTCTTGAACACTTTGTGTTCATTGTGAATCATGTCTTATTGGGGGATTAGTACGAGGAGTTAGTGACTCACATCTCGAATTTATTTTGCTCTATTATGGCAATGTTGGAGATTTTGAAGTTGACTTTGAACTTCAAGCGATGTTAGATCATTTGAAGTTGACTATCAAACATGTGACATTACTTGATTGAATTTTTGAGGTCTTTCTAAAGAATTTTGTCCTGGTTAGATCTCTTGCCAAATCTCAAAGTGATCTATAATCTTGACTTACGGGAGATAGCATCATTATTGTGAATTTTTGAGATCTTCTCAAGAATCTTGTCCTAGTTTTTATTATAAGGAGAAATGAAAATCACACAGGGTACATGATTGCCATTGTGGGGCCTACATATCCCGTTGATGATGAATACTACAAAATCTGAGACAAGATCATTAGTAGAAAAGGCTTATATGAACATAATGAAATAGGAAAAAGATAATCCTTGCAATATTCAAAACCCAAAGGAAAAATATATGTTACATTTTTTGGATGGACAACCCAATGAGGTAAAATAAACGTCTCACAATTACGGGATTAGCCTAATGTCACATTTTACGGTGGACAACCCATAAAGGGAATGCAAATTATTATTTTTAAAGGAAAGAATTCAAAAAAAATGCTTTGAAATATATTAAAGGATGGGTGCTTTGCGGGGGGGGGGGGGGGGGGGGGGGGGGGGGGGGGGGGGGGGGGGGGGGG
>JAJONR010010588.1:0-13268 GCA_029582245.1 Solanum etuberosum
TTCTTCTTTGGGTGATGTGACTTAAAATATCACGGGAGACCCTTATTACTTGTAACCAGCCCTCTTTCCCCACTAAAGTTATTATGAAAAATCTTTAAAGTAACTCACAATCTTCAAAACACTCAAATATAACTTAAATGTTTAAACTATTCGAACACTTGGGTTTTTAAATACTTCTTTTATAAATTATCTAGGAACCAAGTTAGGAACTAAGTAAGTCACCTTAAACTTGTTATGAATATCAGTAAGGTTAGGTTATCTTTCTAAATTTGAGTTAACTTTTCAAGCTTATTTGGAAGAACATATGAGGTTCCATGAGATTGTTATATGTTATGCGAAAGTTATTATGGGGTTATGAGAACAAGACTACAAATGGGCCAAGATTGGCAACATGACAACGGCAACATATAGGTATTATAAATTCATGACATGACATGCTATTTTACTCCCGAGATATAATCGGGAGGTATGGGTCTTATTGCCTATATTTATATGTATGAGACACTGATAGCCATAGGTTGGTGTATATGATGCCGGTTAGCTACCGGGAAGCACCACTATTGCTAGCATTTGGTTGAGTAAGTCATGCATTTGCATCTATATATATGTGTATTCACGACATACGATTATACGAGAATACCATGCATATTTAAATAGTAGGAGGCCAAATGTCAACCAGGGAGATTAGTTGAGTTTCAGTTTCAGGTGGTATCTCTATTACCCTTTTACAGTAATTATTTATGATTTTACTTTCCGCTTTACATACAAGTACATTTTTATTCGTACTGACGTCCCATTACCTGGGGAAACTGCTTTTTGTTTCATGCGAGCAGGTTCAGGCAGGGACTCTGATCGACCCACCCGCTAGGATTCAGGTTCACCTGTGAGTTGGTAAGCTCCATCTTATCCTGGGGCTATCAGAAGAGGTTTACTTTTGTTATAAAGTTTGGGTATAGTCGGGGCCTTGTCCCGACAATGCTTATGTCACTCATAGAGGCTATTGTGGACACAATATTCTGGGTTTTCTTTTGTATGTTTCAATCTCCATCCCATAGGCTTGGCATGTATATATATGTGTTTGTAAGTAGGTATGTCTTCAGTTGTGGCCTCGTCGGCTAGCTAGTACATATTTATTTATTTATTAGTTTGTCTACCATTGTTTGTATGGTTTATTCTCATTCAGGTCATGACCTTCGGGGTCCAGGCTTCACTTTTTAGAGGTTGTGCTACCAATCTTTTTGTCTCACAGTTTGGTTAGCTAATATGTTTTAGTAGGTAACTTGATCTAGTAGGGTATCTAGTTCCAGTTACGCCCCCTATTTCGGGGAGTGACATAACGTCCCCTAGATCGCCTTTTAATTCTCTATTTTGTGAGTCTAAGTTCTGTAACTTTCGGCGATATGCTTGAGCTCGCCGAGTTCACTTGGCGACTCACCGAAAGTAACTTCTAATCGCCCTTCTGCACCCCTAATTTCTAAAATTATTCTGTAACTTTCGACGAACTACTTCTAGTTCACCAAATGGAGTCAGTGATCTACCGATTGGCCCTCGACATCGCCGACCTGCTTTCATTTTTGAGTAATTTTACTCTGAAACTTTCGGCAAGCTTGACTTGGCTTGCCAAAGGGGTTCGGCGAGTTTTTCTGTGAAGTTTTTCATACTTTGTTTTTTCTTCGAATTGCATCTAATGTGTGTTGTTTTATGTTGTAGAAATGGCTAGACCCAAAGTAGCACGAAGGAATCAACTGCCGCGAAAGCAGGAACGAGGAATAGTCATCAATGAGGAGGCTGCTGCCTCTCGGGCCCCGACTACTAAACTTCCTCCAAGAGGGGAAAAGGGCAAGAGCCCTGTGCAACTAACACCTACGGAGGAGAGCTCCAATAGTAAGGGTATTTACTCCACACACCTCACTCCCTCAGGCAGTGAGGGCCAGTCTGAGGACAGTTCTCCAGCATCCATTTCTAAGTCGGAAGATGACCAACTCCTACAGGCTAGGAGAGCGGAGCTATGCTCTAAGGCAGTGAATGATCCTTCTAGGATCTCGGTGCCTCCTACGCCTCCTCTAGCTCCAGCTCAGACAGTGGTACAGGCCCCACCTGTTCAGGGTCCTCCTCTCCGGTCACTCAACCGACTAAAGGCCGAGGGTTCGAGGACCATTTTGGAAGAAAAGTGGTTGTCTACCGACGGGGTGGTGGACAGGTATCTTGCGGTGTGGAACACTTTGAAGTTCCACAAATTTGAAGTTTTTACTAAACCCTGAGGCCCTTACATCCCTACTTGGGTCCAGGAATTTTATGCGGCATACGGAGAGTTGGTGCTGAAGGTGAAGAAGAAGGCAAGTTCCTTCAAGCCAATTGACTTCGTGGTTGTTCGAGGGAAGAAGGTCAAGTGTAGCAGCACGGAGATAAATGGGGTACTCGGGTGTTCATGGGAATTCATGCATGATTACCCCGACTTGATCAAGAAAAAGACCCTAGAGGATCTAAAGGGTTGGTTGGGACCCTTCCTTTATGATGTTACTCCGAGGTGGATCGAGGCAGGTGCACTGATTGAGAAGAAGGACCTGAACGTTGCTGTCAGATACTGGTTTGGGTTCATTAGCAGCATCATCATGCCTTCATAGAATGAGTCAATCCTCCGACATCCGGAGGCTTCCTGTCTAGCGTCGATTATGGATCGATAGAGGTTGAATTTGGGGCTGCTCATTGAGAAAGAGATGTCCATGAGGTCCAGGAAGAGCCAGACCTCCCTTCCTTTCTCCGAATTGATCACTGAACTATGTCGGTGGGCTCGTATTCCCATGGTTGAGAAGATGGGTGTGGAGGTGACACCCACATCCTCTACTGACATCCAACGTATAGAGGCCGAATACTTGAGGGATGAGGCCGATAGAAGGAGGGCTACACCGGTGTATACGTCCCCGGTAGTTGATGTTGACATGTTGCCGACCGAGGTGATACTACCCCTTTAGGCCAGTGAGCCTATAGGGTCTAGGTGATTCTGTTGTTTTGACGGCCTTGAAGGCCGATGTTGTTGGGCTGCGCAAGGATTTGGACGAGCTGAAGTTGACAGATTTGTCAATGCTGTTCGGCACAGTTGAGATTCCCGACATCTCGAGCGTAAATGTTCCAGCCAGTGCTGAGGTTCCTCCGGCTACTACGACCGGAGATGTTGCTAGGGCTGATGATGCAGATGCTAAGTTTGAAGTGGAGACTAATGAGGAGGAGCTCGGTGTTAGAGCCGATGTCGTATATGATGATTTGGCAGACCTTGAGGGAGCCATGGTTGAGACTGTTGTGCAAGCATCACTCAGAGATCCATCGATGGTGGGCTCTAGTGGAGCCAAGGATGTTGATAAGCCGTGTACTGATGCCCCGAAAGATGGAGTTACAGACATGCAGACTTCACCCAGGCTTAGCCTGGCAGGATGATTCTCTTTACTCCATTTCTGTTACTTTTTAGACTATTTTATCATTTCTTTGCATTTGAGGACAACTGCTAGATTAGTTTAGCGGGGTGAGGTATTTTTATACCGACCTCTTTTGGGCTGTTTTTGTGGATGTTTGCTATTTTGGTTTTGTGAATGTTGGATCATCTTGTGTTTTATATATATATGGTTTTGATCCATTGTTCTTCTCCGTTTTTTTGAATTGCAAATGGTTTTGAACTGATTTTAAAAATTTGCCACCTCTTTTGTGTTTGATTGTAGCTGCTCTCTTGCATTTTTTAGTATCGGATTTGGTCAATACCGATGATTTGAATAGTGCTCTCAATTGAACGATATGAATGTGCGGCTACGATGAGGCAAACTGAGTTACATAGGTCATATGTGAACTCCTAGCATCTTGTTGTGACTGACCGGTTATCGAGTCAATCTCTTGTGATGATCATTGCACGCTAGCTAGAAAGTGTAAAGTCTTGTTTGATAATTGTGTCGAATGCCATGTGTTGTGAGGTTGTCTTGAATATTGTGATTGATGACACCTAGAACTTTCCCTGTTAGTCCAATTGATTGATTGAAGCAAGCGATTGAAATGATCTTAGGCAAAAGTGGTGAAGAGTGAGAACCAAATTGTTAGTATACCTCTTTGTGGCCACCTTGTGAGAAGTGTGAACCTTGCTTGGCACCTTTTGTGCCTATCCTTTTTTTGGAAGAAACTTGAACAACTTTGACCTCTTTGTCCCATCACCTATAACCTTCATGAAGTATTGGTTCTTTGAATGCTAACTTAGGCCAAAATCCTAAGTTGGGGGTGTGGTGAAAAATAAGGAAATTCAAGAAGTGTGAAAAATCCCCCTTTGAAATAATGGTTTGAAAAAAATGGAACCCCTCCATGTAAAAAAAAGAGAAAGAAAAGAAAAAGGTGAAAATGGAAAAAGACTGAAAAAGAAATAAAGTGTGTGAAAGGAGCAAAAGAAATGGGATATCTAATGAGTCATGCTTAGTTGAATAATAGGGTGGATTGTGAACATGTTTGAATGTGAAAAAGAAAGAGAAAAAGTGATTTTCAGGCCATGTTTTCATAAAGGTAGAAGTCACTAAGCCAAAATGATCATACATTTACACTCAACCCCGTTACAAGCCATGAAAAGACCTTTGTGATCTTGAATGAGCTTAAAAGAATGTTGATTGGAAAATAAGGGCAAGCCTATGGGTAGAGTCATGCATGTGTTCATCTTAGTGAGTGTGAGAGTTGTATTTGATTCCGAGATTATAAATTGTTGATGAATATTGTGTGAGCATGGAATCATTCTTTGTGTGAGGGCATTTGAATGCTTTTGTTGAGCTTGAACTTGCATTTGAGGCAAGCATTGTGAGATTGAGTCTATTTGATAATGGTTAGTCACAATTTTAAACTTAGAGTGCACAATTGAATGTTGTATGTGTAGTTTGAACCACTTGTATGCATTTGTGTTGAGTCTTGAGTAGCACTGTTTGTAGACATCCTTGTTGAACTGATTGATCTTGAGTTTTACTTGAGGACAATTAAAAGTTTAAGTTGGGGTGTTGATGAGTCTGAGATTTCGACTCATTTAGGGTTTTGTTTTCTTAGTTTTATTGTCCTCAATGCCTAATTTATGCTCTAAGTTAATTTTAAAATGTTGTTTTGCAGCAATGAAGGCTAAGGAGCAAGGCAAGGACATTACCGGGCAAAAAGGAGCAAAAAAGCTGAAGAAGTTGAAGAAAGGCAATCCTGGTGATCGCCAAACCACTCGGCGAGCCGCCGAGTGGCTCTTTAGCTCGCCTAAAGTTCCATCATGCCAGCCCTGGGGAAGAACCTACTTGACGATGGAAATGGAAAGTCGGCGGACCGCCGAACGGATCGGCGACCTCGATCCTGATCGCCTAAAGTCACAGATTCCTGAGGATAAAGAGTCAAGGAAAACCGGCGATAGAATGGGGCAACGGGCGCGTCACCGACTTAGTCGGTGATGCTCGACTTACTTCACCTAATGGTCCTGAAGGCCAAAATGGAAACTATAAATTGAAATTTGAAAAGTAGAAAGAGCATAGAAGAGAGGGTGGAATCTAAAGTCGAGTCTTATCCAGTTTTTCCTAATTTTTTCATTGTAGAACTTAGAGCTTTTGAGACTTGGTTTTGAGGAATTTTCAATTGGGTTTTTGAATTAAGTTGATTTGAAGCATTGTAGAGATTTGGGAACCATTAACTAGTTCATGGCTAGCATAATTGGTAATTGTTTCATCCTTTTTATGATGTGTGGCTAAAACCCCAATTCTTGGGGTGTGATCATGTGATTATTGGTTTTAATTAGCTTATGGGTATTGTTGTTTACTGATTTAAATGCTTATTTGAAGTGGGTTTAATTGATAGTTGTGTATTAATCTATGAATTGTAGTTGCAAATGCAATTCTAACTTAGTGTTTTGAGCTTGCTTGAGAAAGAGGTTTAGAGCTAAGGTTTTTGATTGATGATTGTAGCTATATGGTTGATGTGGGTTTAGCTCGAGAGAGTGAATCCTAAACTCGATTCTACCTATCTAGCTCGAGAGAGTAGATAAATTAAGGTTTTGGGTTGTTTATATTGTTAAGTTTGTCGAGGTTCGAGAGAACTTGCTTGAATCGTAATAGTTGTTCAAGAGAAAGCTATTGCATCTATAGTCTAGCCTACCTACTGAGATTTAGCAATTGTTAGTAAATTTACTTATTGTTTCTCTTGTTTTCGAAATTATTTTAGTTGTTAATTGACAAATATTTCCCCCATCTGACATTCGTGTCACCCTTTTGATTTATCTAAATGTTTTTGATAATTTTTATTCTTATAACCAATTAGATCACGTTTATAACTTCATAACCAAATTTGAACTTGTACCGCTCTTGTGGGTTCGACCCCAACTCATTTGTTGGGTTCTATACTAGATTATGATCGCCTACACCTAGTATTGGATGAGGTGTAGTGGAGCGTTTATCATTGCACAACTTGGTTGGTCACAACTTGGCTCAACATCCTGATAGCATCCCGGAACTCAGCATTAGTGACCTCTCCTTGGGTGCATTGGGGACCCCTTGATAACGAGGATCAACATTCCTCCTAGCAGGACGACCTCAGACAGCTCTTCGTGGAGGCATGATCTGAAAGATACGCGCAAGCACAAATTAGAAAGAAACTTTATAGAGATGAAATATATCGCACGAAAAGAGTATGAAAGAAGTGAGGTAGTTCCTAAATGACGTAGCCTCCTAATTATAGATGTGGCGCGCTTCACACCGATAACTAGGACTCTACAAACACAGCTTCATAGACACCCTATGACTCTTGAACTCTGTGCTCTGATACCAAGTTTGTCATGCCCCGAGTCTAGTCCCTGGATGTGACCGGCACTCGAGAACCATTGTTGATCCCAAACGAACCCTTGGACAGGCTCAACTCTCAGCGGAAGACTTACTCAATATAAGATGAACTCAAAAGTACAACTTTAACTCAAATGCATAACTCAGAATATCATAAAATATTCAACTAGCCCGAAATAGGCAACTCAAGTCTTTAAAACATTAATATCTGAAATGAAAAAGACTCATGAACTACTACTTTCTATCTATCTATGAAGCCTCTATTAACTGAGATGGACGTCGGGACAAAACCCACGACATCCTAATAACAAAACTGGAATGATAAAATATAAATGAGGGATCCTCCGAAAGCAAAGGGGCTCACCAAACAACTCTGAAACTGCAACTGGATCAACGAAGTGCTGATTGATGATCCTGGTTACTTGTATCTACATCATGAAAGATGCAGGCCAAATGGCGTCAGTACATGGAATGTACGAGCATGCAAGGAGAAATCTAAAACATGATATAAGCTTGAACTGGAACTGAAGAAACAACTTACCTCATCTCAACTCAACCTCAACTCAATCTCAACTCATTTCAATATAAAAGCAATAACAATAATGCGATATAAAGAAAAGCTTTTAAAACAGTAGGTAACAACTCAATGTATTGAAAAATACAATATAACTCAGTTTGTATGTAAAAATACAAAATAAACTTTGTTTGGGAGATTCTTTAACCGACAACCATCACTATGAGCTATGTGATGATACAGCGTCTCGCCCACGCTGCCAGAACTGTCATATACCTTACCGGGGTATAGAACTCCTCAACTAAGTGGATCCACTAGTCTATGCTTAGAAAACAATAAGGAATCATCTAAAAAGTGTGACTATTTCTACCCACGTTGGCTACATGGTTTATAGGGGGTGTGAGTTGTTAGAACTCTCCCCATATCGGTGCTCAATACTACTCCCAGAATATAACTTAGCGCATATGTTTTTTAAAAAACATTTCCTCTTCCTCAACTTTGAGATTATTACTCAAAAGGTTTCTCTTAAAAGAGATAGTACTCAGAACTCCTCATGAACTCTTTTGAAAATCGGTGTTTTCTCTCATCTTAAATGTAGAAACATTTACTCTTGGGAATACTTAGTTCCCATATATCATTTTAAAGAAAATGAACTCAACGCTACTCTTCCTCAAACTCAAATGCTCAAGTCTTTAAAGAAGTTTAAAAAATTGTAAAAAGACTTCTTAAAATGACTCGAAGAACTCTCAAGACTTTACTCTTAGCTCTACCTTGAATTTGAATTATGGATTCAAGGTTATGATTCATGTTATGATGATTTCTCGATGTTTAGAAGTAGTTTGAGTAGTTAGAATCAATAGGGAGTAAAGGTATACTTTATAAGGACTTAGACGGAGCAAACAACGGAAAAAGGGCGGGGGCAGGCGACCTTAGCGCATTGCTGGCGCTGGGCTCCAGCCCCTAAACTTCAGAGACCTGTTTGTGGCGAACTATTGGGGCGCCTCCCCAGCCCCTCTGGCTCATCTGGGGCGCGCCGCCCCAGCCCTCCCCCAAAACTTTTCGACGAATTTTATTTCTCATTTTCTGACCCTAATTCATCTAGAATCTATTTCTTTTCTCAAATTCTCCTTAGATTCAATTACCTAATACAAGTACACGAGAATCTACTCAAAAACAACTCTCAAACTCAATACAATAATCTCAAGAACTCATCAAACCCATCCTAATTCAAGAACAAAAGCAATACTTCAAGAACACACATCAAGAACTTAAATCTTTCAATCTTTTTGGATGAATTCGAATATGTAAATCATGATTGGCGTGTGGGTGAACGAAACTAATACTATGAGAACTCACATACCTCTTAGGGATCAAACCCTTGGTGAAACAACCTTCGATCCGCAAAAAATTTCGATGAACGCCTTGTATCTTCCCTCCTTTCTCCTCTTTTCTTTTCTTGAACTCTTTTCTAAAATTCTAATCGTGAATTAGGATTGTAAAACTGAACCAAATCAATTTAGACCCCTAAAACCTTACTAAAAATGAATTAATCTGATTGGGTAAGTAAAAGACCAAAATACCCCTCTTATTCTCGGGTAACTTTTCTTAACTTGACAGCCTAACTTCAAACGGGTATATCTCCATCATACGTGCTCAAAATTTAGCAAACTCGGTGGCGTTGGAAAGAGGATTCCAAGACCTTTCATTTGATATCTTATGGGCCACCTAACTCATCATGTACTGAAAGTTATGGTCGTTTGAAGTTGATCCAAAACTCACAACTTAAGCATAACTTGAAAAAATTTCAGATTTAGCTATTTCCAATTTAGCGCTTTTCTAAATTTAGCTCTTTCTAAGGCGGGATGTTACACTCAACACTAGAGTCTCTAACTCTGATTAAGTGATAGATACACCCCTCAAAAATCACCTTTCTAGCCTTAAGGTATGAAATAAAACATCCCTTGGGCAACACTTTACTACCTTTTCACATTAAAATTGGCTCATGTGGAAACTGAAGTCAGCATCGGGATCAAATAGAGCATAAGCATCTTACATAAGACTTTCAGTATACTAGTAGCAACACCTGGAGAGCTTTCTTTATCCTGACGACTAAACATAGCATACATACGGTTTTGACCTTCACCTATTCTTGATGTATGCCCTTCTAGGAAACCCTACTTGCAGGAGCTGTTGAAGTAGACTGAGCTCTGTTTTCCCATTACCTTGTCTCAGCGATGGACACTATCTTAGAAAATGATCCAACTGACTACACTTATAACATCCACTTGTTCCATTATGACACTCTCTCTGATGGGGTGTACCACATTTGCCACAAGGTGGGTTTCATATAACTCCCTGAGCACACTACCCTATGTCTGAGAACTCAAAGCTCTAAAATATTGGTTGTTCTGGAACCTCTGATCATTTCTATTTCTCAGTATAAGCGCACTACTTGTCGATGGTGCAGGTCCAGATCACCTCTTCTAAAATAATGACTTATTTCGTTCTCAATCATTTGCTTGTTGGACTCAGAACTTGCTGACTTTGCTCTCTTGCTCTGATGTCCCTCTTTATTTATTTTTGTTGCTTATCTTCTTTGACATGTGTCCTACATTGCTTTTTTTTAAAGCTCTGATATAAGTTTTCATATTAAACTATTTATAATTTTAATTCAAAGTACATGTGTTTATTAATTTAAAAAGACATTTTCCAATAGTTAAGGGGGTATATCTGCGAGGCACGTGAAATAGATACCAGTAGTTAAAAAAATAGGCAATCTTTAGTTTATTGTTAATATGAAACGCCAATGTATTTTAATTATTCTAACTAGTACTCACATGTCCAACTATCTAAATACAATTTATCCTTCGTTATGCTTTGAGGTGAATAATATCTTCGTCATTATATTTTTAATTTAAAAATACTTTTTCATTTTTCGAATGGTCCAAAAAGCCCTTTCTTCCAACGATTATTCTAAAACAAGAAAAAAAAAAGCTCAATTTTATATGTGCACCATGGAGATGGAGCAATTTTACTTTTGTTTTTAAAAGATTTTTTTTTGTTTTTTGTTTTGGGGTGGGGGTAGAATGGTGATGATAATTAAATGTAAGAAATATAATAAGATAAGATAATTTACATTTTAAAAAATAAAAAAATGTCATATAACTTTATTTTTCTTCTTCTGATATCGTACATAATAGGTATGAATTATTATTTTTCATGTATCTTTTCTTATTAATTTTAAAAAATAAAATGATAAAAAAAATGATTTTAATTATATCTTGATATGCTTTTATCATTTATTTTGACTTTGAGTTAGTCGAGAACCAATACAATAAAAAAAAATTAAAAAAAATGAATAAACATAGACAATTAATAGAAAAAATAAATAAATATTGGTAATTATAAAAATAAAAATATTAGAAAAAACAAACAAAATATGAAAGGAATAAATAAATAAAAAATAAAAAATAAAAATAAAAGATAAGACTTTATGATAGCCGTCTAAAGACCACACCAACAAGGAAAACGAAAGAAAATAAAAAACAGAACTTTTTCTGATGATGTTCATGTAAAGAGTCTCTCTTCTTCTTCCTCTTTCTCTTCCCCTTAATCGTTTATGGCTTCAATATAGCCCTAAAATTCATCTAACGCTAGTAATTTTTTCAACTTTTCTCACCCTCTAAGCCTGCATAATCCTGTATAATGATGAAATTTTTGAAGTATTTGGGAGTTCGAGGCGATTAGAACTGGGAAATCCTTAGATCTGGCTTTTCTCTTTGGTAAGAAATTTCTTGCTTATATGGTTTGATTTTGTTGGAATTTTCATGGGTTAATTTGGAATATTTGATGTGTTTTAATGTATTTGCGTTTTGTTAAAACTTTTTGAGGGTTTTGATTATCTCGTCTGGATCGGTTGTATTTGAGTCTATATTGTTATAACCTTGATTGAAAATTTGGAAATTAAGGTTTTCTTTATATAGGGGGAGAATGATTGCGTGTTGCAGATGGTGGCGAATATAATTATGATAATTTTCTGTCTTGTCGTTGTGGATTAAGGATTTTGTGCGGTTTAAGTGGAATCTGGTTTTGTCATAATTCTTGGAGAAAAGCACAAAAAATTATATGTTTTTCTAACCATATCCTTGTATTCAACTTCTTACCCGTGTTAGTTTAGTAACCTACACATTACATTTATTGATTCTTAGTGGACGTAACGGAAGGAGTATAATATAAATTCAGTGTTTTGAAGCGAGTATGAGAAAATTGGGCTTAAATGATGGTTGTAACAGTGTAAGCATTTTGCTGTTTTTAACCCATTAAGATGTATTGATAATATATTGGTTATTTAACGAGTTTGAAGTGAATTTGGAAACAAAAGGAACTTGGTGAGCTTGGTTTTTACAGCTTAAGATTTGTGTTTTTCTATGTATTAAGGTTGGACGCTGTATTCTGGATAGTTATCTATCAAAAATGAAAATAACACTTTTAGCATGTTGGTGGATGATGGAAATATACCATGAATAAGTGAAATGGATAGTTAACCATTATGAAATTCATGTGCTTGCACTTATGTGCAGTGTATTTATGTTTTGATGGGTATAAGGATGCATATCATTTTCCTTTTTTAAATTTTCGTGCTAATATCTGTTTGGGATGTGGTCTTGCAGGTGAAATGTCTTGGTGTTGCTTTCCGAATTATTTTTGGGGGACATTTTGTCCACTTGATGGATGATGACCATTCCAATGGATAGTAATTTAGACCATTCATCTCGGGAGCGAGTTCAGCGCCTCTACAACAAGGTTGCGTTTGCCTTATCTCCTTATTTCTTTTCCATTTCAATTGTGTGTTTATATATAAAAATATTAGGTGTTTGTTTGTGTTGTGCTTTTCTTGTAAAGCTGCCAGTTGAACATCCATTTAACGACCATATTTGTTGTCTGTATAGCTGCAAGTTGTATCTATCTAGATCATCTTTTTGCACAAAGAGCTACTATATATTTGCTTGTTTAAAACATGTGATTGACATTTTTTTTTCTTATCTTCAATTTTTTTTATAAAGAATGTTGAGTTGGAGAATAAACGGAGAAAAGCAGCACAAGCTAGAGTTCCTTCTGATCCAAGTGCATGGCAACAAATGCGAGAAAACTATGAAACTATCATCCTGGAGGATCATGTTTTCTCGGAACAGCATGAAATAGAGTATGCCTTGTGGCAGATGCATTACAGGAGAATTGAGGAATTGCGGGCACACTTCAATGCTGCTGCAAATTCTAGTGGGCCAACCAATGGGAAGGTTCCACCTACTAGTGGACCAAATCGCATCCCAAAGATCCGAACACAGTTTAAAACTTTCCTTTCAGAAGCAACAGGTTTTTACCATGATTTGATGCTAAAAATTAGGGCCAAGTATGGTCTGCCACTGGGATATAACTCTGATGATCCAGAGAATCAGATTCCTTCCTCTAAAGATGGTAACAAGTCTGTGGAGTTGAAGAAAGGATTGATATCCTGCCATCGTTGTTTGATTTATCTTGGCGATCTTGCTCGGTACAAAGGCTTATATGGTGAGGGTGATTCTAAAGCTCGTGATTTTGCGGCTGCTTCGAGTTATTACCTGCAAGCTTCTTCACTTTGGCCTTCAAGTGGTAATCCTCATCATCAGGTATTTTCCGCAATCAAAGGGGAAGATGAATATTGATTAATCTTCATATAAAACGGTTTGTTTCTGAGTGTTCTTGTTGTGATGGCTGATTGCCTTGTTTACTCAGCTTGCAATACTGGCTTCCTATTCCAATGATGAGCTGGTGGCTATTTATCGCTATTTTCGCAGTCTTGCAGTAGAAAGCCCTTTTGCCACTGCAAGGGATAACTTGATCATTGCATTTGAGAAGGTAACCAACCTATCTTTAAGGTGATCCCCCCCTCCCCCTCCCCCTTC
>JAJONR010010589.1:0-15739 GCA_029582245.1 Solanum etuberosum
ACCTTATCATTGACATGACACCTTAACCAAGTTATACCAACAAAATCCAAAGGACTAATCCAATCTTATATGCACTTTCTTACTAAAATCCTCAATTGTCTTCACACAAGTATACTCGTTAGGACTTCCGTTACCCATAAGCTTGGCATTTCAACACTGATCAACCTTATCATTGACATGACACCTTAACCAAGTTATACCAACAAAATCCAAAGGACTAATCCAATCTTATATGCACTTTCTTACTAAAATCCTCAATTGTCTTCACACAAGTATACTCGTTAGGACTTCCGTTACCCATAAGCTTGGCATTTCAACACTGATCAACCTTATCATTGACATGACACCTTAACCAAGTTATACCAACAAAATCCAAAGGACTAATCCAATCTTATATGCACTTTCTTACTAAAATCCTCAATTGTCTTCACACAAGTATACTCGTTAGGACTTCCGTTACCCATAAGCTTGGCATTTCAACACTGATCAACCTTATCATTGACATGACACCTTAACCAAGTTATACCAACAAAATCCAAAGGACTAATCCAATCTTATATGCACTTTCTTACTAAAATCCTCAAGTGCCTTCACACAAGTATACTTGTAAGGACTTCCGTTACCCATAAGCTTGGCATTTCAACACTGATCCACTCTCTTGGAGCTTACGATGAAATCACAAGTCCTTATTTAGAAACCTAGGGATACAATTCATAACCTAACACATTAATACCGTAACAAAGATCCACCACTAAAATCTTCCTTATAAACAATGTTTAACCTAAGCGTCTGTGGTAATAAGCTAGTTGTTTTCTCAACTGCGAATACAACATCAAATCTCATTTTATAAATATGTGATAAAACTGATAACTCCTTAAGTAGTTAGCATTCACACTTGACAATCAACGTATTCATTTTCATATACCACTAGTACCAAATAGTGAAAGTTCGTTTGATCCACCACTATAACACATCATACCTATCGAGAAGATCGTACCCAAATAGCCCATACATATTTATTCATTGAATAACTGCAAAAAATTATCAAATCCATTCAGTCTCTATACCAAGAGATATGCATTCTTTCTTAGATCAGGTCGATAGCAAAAGTAACACATTCCATAACTCTAACGAAGTAAGCATTGATACTATTGTAGTAGTTGTATAATGACCCTCTTTGATATACACTCAATCTATGAAATCTTAGTAGAGATTCTGACCTCAATTGGCGCAACATCATTCTCATCATTCGTTAAGCCATCCATACATGTTATGACAACTTTACTAATTGTATTTTCCAAAGTTACAATGTTCATTATCTAGTCATCCCTTTAATTACTCCATTTCCAATTGTCGAACCAATCCAAATATTGTCTATACCATAAAAGTACAATTCTCATTGATGGGGTAACTAACCTGTAAAAGATAACACGTTCATGAAGTCCCTCAAACCATTGTTAAAGCTCATCATTCGAATATCCTCAAAATGCATCATCGAGTCATCACCTTACATTAACCCTTTCAAATTGTTGAACATTCTGAATTTGACCGCACATTTTTTTTCATAAGTCTATCACTTCTAAACAAAATCCAACCTCCAAGCCATACACGACACCAACTAATCGCATGAAGAACCATGCACGAAACAACAGTATAAGTGAGTGTGGAATGAAACAATAAGAATAAGAACGAACAAAGGATGCACGATGAGATTCGAGAAGTGAAGATTTTTCCTGAAAGTCACCATAGCTTCTCGAAGATAAGAAGTAGACGTCTCCGTGTTGATCCTCGATACTCTACTAGACTTGGCTTGTACACACGTGAAACCTATGAACCTAGGGCTCTGTTACCATTTTGTCACAACCCAAAAATAGACGTGATGACACTCGTCTTATCTTACCAAGACAAGTCAGCCTAAAACTAAACCATTACGATAAAGTACAAAAGTAAACTATGAATAAAAGTCTAATACTTTAATATAATGCGGAAATTCATAATCGACTTAACTATACCTAAAAATCTGATTGTCACGTGTACGAACATCTAATGTGTTATAACAAAAATGAAAGAAAATACAAGTTTTAAATGACATTGTTTCTAGAATAGAACCAAATCATAAATAAGGAGAAAGAAGGTCCGCTGAGATGACAAGCAACTACCTCACAAACCTCCGCAAGAAGCCTCGAACAGGAAGAGAATAAAGAGTATCACAACAATCCGAGCTAGTAACCTATAAAAAATGTAGAAGCAAGGGGTGAGTACCAGACCACACAGTACTCAGCAAGCGAACTCCTAAACACTGAAAGGGTAAAGAATACAGGTACTCCTTACACCCTAACCGAGCCTCCACAACTACAAACTAAATAAAAACCACTCCAACCTAATAGTTCACAATTTACATAGAACACAACTCAACAACACTCTAACAATTACATATCCTCAACAACAAACTCAATAGTCATCAATCACAAGTTCCACAGAAAGGCACTCACAAGATCAACAACACACAAGATCAAGTTCACCAATGATAAAAGATGTGCAAGGCAATGAAATTCAATGTCAAGTATAGTGATGCATGTCTGACCATACACACCGGCTGTCTCACAGTCCAGGACCCATGGGGGACATATCTGTCCATGCATCCGTCATGGCATGCGACACAACCCTCGATAATAAAATCTGTTGCGGCTTGCGACACGTCCCTCAATAATAGAATCCATCGCGGCGTGTGATACGTCCCTCAAATTATAATATCTATCGCGGTGCGCGACACGTCCCTCGAAATGGTACATCCTCTGTAATTACTTATTCTTCCTCAATTCACATAACACTTATCACAACCATGTCTTAGAACCAATGCAAATGACATGTTCACACAAATGATGAGGAGATGACCAATTCCATAACAATGCACAATTCACAACAACACAATCGTGATACAACATCAACAATTAATCAATTAGCCTTTCAAACCATTCTCAACACATCACACACCAATAATTAATCACATTGCCTTTAATTACCCCTTTTCAACATTAGAATTATTCAATATCGACAAGTCAACTCATCACCAAGTTCCATTATTCCCCAACACATACCACAAGGAAATACAAGATTCTATACACTTAACAACGGTTGAGAAATCCACTTGCCTCAAATAGTCGAACAATCGCTCTAGGCCTTGAGTTTTCCTCTTTCATTGGGCTTCCAAATCAATTTAATCTATTCACATTAATAATCACAATAAGATTTTGAAACTAAAAACACCCATATTACAATATGCCTAGCCTAGAACCAAATATTCATCCCAAAAGTTCAGCCAAATCTATAATCAAGTTTCTAATTTTGATGCAAATTAACATGTCAACTCTCATATTCTCAAATTTCAAGTCTAGGGTTAAGTCTTAATTTCTCCATATAATATAATTTTATTCTAAAAATCCTAGACCCAAAACCCCAATTTATCAAAATTATCATATTATGTGATATCTGCACAAGCTAGACATGAAACTGATTATTGTCAAACAATCCAGTAACCGTCATTAACATTATGCATATACCATCATTGTTATCCAAAATTAAATATAATTATATTATTATTTTAATGTTAAATTTCATTAAATTGCCACAGGTTACTTGCTTAATAATCACTATCAAATAGTAACTGCCATTCTTTCATATATATATATATATATATATGGCATATTATAATCACTACTACTGGTCCCTAACCATAATTGGATGGAATAATAAAATTCAACAATTACCTTAGATTTTTTTTTCTTCTTCGTGAGTATTTACAACTCTACTTTAGATTAGTACCGTCTCTCCATTATAATTCAAGAAAACTTTTAAAACCCTTTAACTTATCTCAACATACGGGCCAAGTGGTAAAGGGTGTTAAATAAAGGGAAAATTGTATAAAATAAAAAACTATTAATTCAAATTAAATGCTATAACCACTATTTCATTTAATTCTGATCCGTAGCAAACACTTTGCCATCGCCTCTCTCCCCAGAAATCTCGCTCGCCACTCTCCCAGATCTCGCTCGCCACTCTCCCAGATCTCGCTCGCCACTCTCCCTCGCCTCTCTCACTTTATACAAACACAAATGCATAAATTGCGTTTCTGTTTGTATAAAGCGAGAGAAAACTGTATATACAAATACAAATATATATATTTTCGTCCTATATACTTATAATTATACAAAAATAAATTTTCCGCTACCAGTTCTCTTTTGTCTTTCTCTCTTTCTTGCTTTATACAAACACAAATTATAATGTATAATTTTTGTTGTATCAAGCGAGAGAGAGATTTGATATACAAATGTTTTATTTCGATTCAATTGTATACATTCAAATTTTATGCAGATATACAAACATCAAGAACATAACAAACACAATTTTCATAGCCATAGACACCCGATTTATACAAATCGCTGCGATTATACAAATCAGATGCCTGCAATTTTATACAAATCAAAGCTGCCTTCGATTATACAAATCTGATTCCTGCGATTTTATACAAATCAAAGCTGCCTGCGATTATTATACAGATCTGATGCTCCATAGAAAACATAAAACTTGCTATGGAGCGGAATTATGCAAATTATAGCTATAACATACAAATGTAATTTTTTATATTTACTAAACCTTAAATTTACTCTTCAATAAATTATGGACTTGGCCCATTTATCATCTAATAGAATTAATTATTTAAAAATTACCCGCTAATTAATTAACTAAATATTAATGAATAATTCAAAATTTCCAAACCAACTTCACCGACTAATCCTAAATGACCTGGGGCAACTATAGAGAGGGGTAAAATGGTAATTTAAAGAAAATTTCTAAAAGTGACTTTTCGAGTCATTACATTTCCCTTCATTGTCAATTCATCTTTCAAAAGAAATATAAGTCTTCTCTCTACTTTATTCTTCTTCTTAATTTATAGTTTTATAACATGTCTCTACTTTATTCTTCTTCTTAATTTATAGTTTTATAACATGTTATCAGCATGAGACTTTGTCATCTCGAGCAAATAATAGGAAATTCTCAAATATATGTGCGCACTACTGCACCAAAGAAATTGGTAATCGATATATGCGTGTAAGCCTCGATTATGGAATCAACATCAGCGCTTCTGTGCGTAAGAAATATTAGTTAATAATAGAAGAAAAAGGAACAATTTTGATTTGAAAATAAAATAAAATTGTACAGAAAACTTGGACAATTTTGTTTATATATATATATATATACTAGAGGGGCATGGCCCGTCCTTATACCAGCCCAACATAATTAGTCTATACGGGCCCAACATAATTAGTCTATTTATTCTCTATAAACAAAGTATTGTTGGAAACTATTCACTTATACAAGTGACCAATTGCAAGTATTCAACTAATTCAAATTATGCGTTTGTTCGGGTGATCTGAAAAATTAAAAACAAAGTTTATCCTAACCATCAATTAAGAAAAAGACATGAAATGTTAACACAAATTAAACAACTTCAAAAGAATGAAAGAAAAAGAAGAATTGCTCAAGAAGTTGAGAGGAACATTATACTTTTACAATCTATCATTCAAATTCTAGTGGTGTCACAACTTTCACAGGGACCGACAACTCTTCAACTTTTTGTACGTATTTGATTTTTAGTGCCCAGAAATTATCATCTGTTGTTCCTGCAAGTTATTGGAGAAAGTGTATCAACAATTGATGCCAAAGATCATATACTTTGTTTTGTATTTTATTTTTCCAAGTAAAAAGGTCAGTAATTGATGCTACCTAAATTACTGCACTTGAGATGTTGTAGCTTCTAAATCTAATAAAACAATAATGAACACTTTAAAGTAAATGAAAGATGATGGTACCAGAGGGAGGGAGTAAATGAATCATGTGAAGTAAACAAATTGAAGTCAACGTGAATGTGTCACTTACGTGGCCATTATATTGGATATCCGCCAATTCTAACCAAAAAGAAATTGTTGAAGAGTAAATTGGTAAAACTTCATAGAAAATGACCTTTTTTTTGTCTATCTTGCCCTTTCATGTGCTCCTTCATGTCGTTCCCCTTCCCATTTTGTCGTCCCTTTCATCCCACTACCCGTTTTGTTGTCCCTCTCATTCCACTTCCCGTTTTGTTGTCCCTCTCTTCCCAATATCATTTTTAGCCAGCTTGATCTGTAAAACAGATAATTGACATATTAGTGTACTTAATTTTGAAACAAAAGCACTTGGAGAACATTAAAGTAGGTAATAAACATGAATAATACTTGGACCCTGAAGTCTACCATGATAGTTAAGTAGTAGAATGAGGAAGAGAATATGCAAATCAATAGTGGTCAAACAATAACATACCTTATCAAACCTTATCACTACCTCGTGGAGGTAGAGATACTCTTTCCGAAAGACCAAATCACTGGTCCCCATAGTTATTGTTGAGTAGTGAATCTGAACTGCAACTTTAAGAAATCAAGATAAAATAAAATCAAAATGAACTAACCACATACATCCTGCTTAACCAAATCACTCATTCTAATACATAAATTTCTCCTGAGTAACCAAAAAAAGGGCAGATAGGGATTAAAACAAATTAAAATAACGAAATAAGATGTTACATTTCTCGAGAGTTAAAAAGAGTAACAACCAATTAAATAGTAGATTCAGATTGATAGTGATCTACAATACAACTAAGTGTCTCAACAACTCAAAATCTCAAGGAAAACAAATCAAGATTAGGGATGGCAATGGCACCCCATGTATATCTTGCCCTTAACCCAATAGAGAAAATTGCTTAATGAAATTTTGTATGACTAATTGTGAATTTTTAGCGATGCAGATTTTGAAAATTGTTTGCATGCTGTGATTCATTTGATTTCCTCTAATCACCCTCAAGCACAACTGATCCAAGCTTGCAGGAAGCAGATTCAATCGGACGACGAATTCTTATGTGGGGGTGCAACTGTTTAGTAGGCAAGGATCGGAACGGGCGGATCCCAAGTCGAATTCCTGATCTATGCAGGGCGGAGGCGGAGCGTGTTGAGCTTAATCCGCAAATTTTTTAATCTGCCCCGCCTCGCATAATATTTTTTTTCATTTTCAACCCGCCCCATTCCACCCTGCTCCATTGCCATCCCTAATAAATATATCCTTGCAAATTAAAGGCACTAATAAAAGTGTGACAGATATTCTCGTGACTGGTGTGCTTATCTATGGAAAAATCACTTCCACATGCTTTGTCTCAGCAAAACGTCATGTGCACAAGGAAAAATATATTATAACCACACGTATCTTGTTACCGATAAAGATTACTTATGAAAAAATCAGTTACTAAGAGAATTCGAAGAGCAATAGGATAAGAAACTACCCTTTCGCTTAATTTCTCAAACACTTAATAAGGTTTCCGTGTTTTATCAACATTCTTGCAGAGTCGATTGTGGAGATCAGCAAATTCACCCATTTGACCATCATCAGTTGTAGTGATAAAGAGCTTCACATCATGGGTGTATAAATAAAAATTCCTTCTTTTCATATTTATCTGAACTGATTAAACCTGTCGCACATCAAATGGGTCCAAGGTTTTCAATAATCAAAGGAAAGAAAATCTACATCAAAGGCATGTTATATGAAGTATGTGAAACAAGGATTGTAGGAACGAAGGAGAAATGAAGATTTGGTTACCACTTACCATTCAAAACAATTGTAGACAAACTAAGAATAAGTGAAGATTTGATCACCGCTTACTGTTCAACTCAACTGTAGACAAACGAAGAAGAAGTGAAGATTTGATAACCATGTACCGTACAAATCAGTTGTAGATTTCAAAACAGACAGCAGAGAGAAAAAGAGAACTCAAACCAACAAAACTTGAAATTTCAATTAAAAAATCAACGAAATAATATCACTTTTGAAATTTCTATTTAAACCCTTTGATGCCAACTTCTCTTTGCTTTTCCAGAGTTCACGATACACATGGGAAAGTCAATTGTTAGATTCAAAATCGAATGAAAATGAATCAAGTCATCAATACTCTTCATTGTTACAAAAACAAATATATACATGATAGAAAAGCATGCATTAACACATAAAAAAATAAAAGAAGACAAAATACCAAACAATTTAGAGAGATCCAAAAGAGCAAGAGAAAAAAAGCTAACATTTTGGGGTGCTAATTCGTTGAAGTTCTCAAATGACTTCTGAAATACATAAGTGTATCAAATACAAAACATATTAAAACTATCTGCTTTTTCAAAATATCAATATTTAAATTCAGACTTCTTTTTGGATATCCAAGGAAAAGAAATAAAAACTTCATATTTGCACCATAAAAGATCACCGAAAATAAATCCTCAAACAAAAAATAAAATAAAACAATATATATATATATATATATATATATTAACATGTGTACATTGAAAGAACTTTAAAAGTATGCAAAACTGAGATTTTTACTGCAAAATTGTGCAAAGAAAGTCTTGACTTTCTAACAGTGACATTTTTTCAAACATCTGATGTGCGTTAAAAATGTACATATAAAATCATTGTAAACATTAATGCATGTTTGCACTCTGCTATATGACACAATCTCTGAAATTAATAGCTTACTTGGATTGACTTTTACTTTTTAACTTATAAGCCAAAGATCATTCCTTAGAAATCCTAACTTAAGGCATTTGACTTATTTTTATTATTTTAACTTAAAATCAAGTGTTTGTACACACTTTTTAATTTACTCAACCAATCCAAAAATGCTTAAAAGATATTTAATCTTAAAAGTACTTAAAATAAGTCAATCAAACACTCTAAAAAGAAGAAGAAGAAAGTATCAGCTATAAGAGCATGCATATGTAGAATTAGGGAATAGACCAAGCAGAGGCAAAAAGAAAATTGAAATAAAACTAAGAAAATTCATACTTTGGTTAGTAACTGCAACCAAAAAGTAAAGAAAAATAAAACTCAATATTGTCCACGAATGCCCTGGTTTAAGCAAAGAGAAAGGTCTTGAAACTCGCCAAACAGAGATCCAATTTCAAAATTGAAATGCTAAAGAAGAGGGGAAGTGAACAAAATTTTTGAAATCATAATCTAACCAGTGAATAAAATGTATGTGAAAAAATATAGTGTGTACACGTGGTTAACTACATGTAATTGTAATATCCACGTGTCCTTTTATAGAGTCGTTTGAATTACCACTGTTGTAGTAATTCCTAGAAAACTTCGTACACTCCTTTTAGCACATAGTACAACTTTCTATTGCTGTGTTCGTCCTATTGTTAATGGCTTATATAATAGAGTAATCTATATAAAATAGCATATGCTCGTTGAAAAATAAATAAATAGCATATGTTCACTAATCGGTGATCCAAATCTTCCCTGTAGTGTAGCTTGATCAAATTTAGGTATGTGAAATTCCTAGACTTTGTAGTAATTAAATCCAAGTATGATATTTAATTTATAAAGTAGTTATTTGATTCTTGAAGTGGTGAAATACTTTTGTAAAAGTAAAATGTATTACATCTTGAGATAGATATTGATAAGATATTGGGTTTAAGTCTCATCGATTTATGGGTTAAGATGTTTTATATGGGTAAGACGTTGGGATTAAGTCATAATGCACCATAGTGATGATATAGTAATAACTAAGGCATAATAATATGATTTTGATGAAAATTCAAGAAATATATCCCACTCTATATGCTCCATTCCACTATTCCATGGAGTGAACGTTAACCCAATAAATATCTTTGGTGTAGGGTTGCAAAGGGAGCAATGTTTCATAAGAAAAACCACAAAAGGATAATCATCTACATCTCAAATTGACTAAAAATCATTCAACATCCTTTCATACATGTAAATATCTATCTAGTTCAAATTGTTGAATCCAAATCGTTTTGCTTAATTTCTAGGATATTCATCCTTCTGTGCAAATTTGGTTTTCTTTTGTGAAGCTTTAGCTATACACAAGGAATAGTTATTTGGGGCTCAAAGAATACACAAGTGGACAGCTGCAAATGTTGCTGCTGATGGGTATGATATCTTGATCCTTCTTTGTATCTTCTTTGTGAATCAAAACTCATAAAAATGAGTGTTATTTTGATTTGTCCACTCATAAATTTTTTATCATTTTCCAAGTTAAATGTATATCCAAACACAATTTCATAAAGTCAATATTTTAAGTTTTACTTCACAATCTATGGCCAAAAGGTTGAAGCATATTTAGATTGTTATAATGCTTAAATAATTTATGTCTCAGAATAATATATAAGAGAGTAGGACCTAGAAATTTTGTTAGTCTCGGAAGGTGATTTTTGAGTCAGTTGGTCAACTGGTTCGGGTCTTGAGACATTTGGAAAAGTTCGGAGACATTGGTTGAAAGTTTGAACATTAAGAAGTTAAGAGTTGACCTCGGTCAACATTTGATCAAGTTTCATCAAATCGGGAATGTCGTTTTCAATATAGTAGCATGTTTAATTTTTCTTGATGGGGTTCTGAACTAATCTCAAGGGCCCATTCACGACTTTTAGACTTGGGATATTTTGTTGGTTTTCCATCTAATCTAACGCAAGTATTCTATCCTTCACATTCGCAATGGTCTGGTCGCGATCGCGTAGGCAATGGTATTATGCATCACGATCACAGTGGGTCAAGTCACAATCACAAAGAGTATATTGAGCGGATTGGATCTGAGTCGAGAACATTTTTGGCCTTCACATATGAGTGTGCATTACCAAACCTGGTAAGGCCAATGTAGTAGCAGATGCTCTTAGTAGACTATCTATGAGTAGTGTAGCACATGTTGAGGAAGAAAGAAAGGAACTAGCAAAGGATGTTCACAGACTTGCTCGCTTAGGAGTTCGTCTTATGAGCATATCAGATGGTGGTGTAACAGTTCAGAATGGGTCAGAATCTTCATTGGTAGCGAAGGTTAAGGAAAAGTAAGACAGTGATCCGATATTGCTTCAACTAAAGGGTGCAGTTCATCAGCGGAGAGTGGAGGTTTTCTCCCAAGGGGGAGATTGTGTGCTTCGCTACCAGGGTCGATTATATGTTCCTAAGGTGGGTGAGTTGAGACAGCAGATTCTTGCAGAAGCCCATAATTCCAGATATTCTGTTCATCCAGGCGCCACTAAGATGTACCGTGATCTGTGGAAAGTCTTTTGGTGGAATGGTATGAAAAGAGATATAGCAAATTTTGTGGCTAAGTGCCCAAATTGCCAGCAAGTGAAGGTAGAACATCCGAAACCAGGAGGTATGACTCAAGAGATCAACATTCCTACTTGGAAGTGGGTAGTGATCAACATGGACTTCATTACTGGTTTACCTGGTACTCGCAGACAACATGACTCCATTTGGGTGATAGTTGACAGAGTTACTAAGTCTGCGCGCTTTTTGGCTATTAAGACTACAAATTCAGTGGAGGACTACGCCAAGCTTTACATTAATGAGATAGTTAGGTTGCATGGGGTTCCTTTGTCTATCATCCTATCATCTCAGATAGAGGTCCTCAGTTTACCTCTCATTTCTGTAAGTCATTTCAGAAGGGTCTTGGTACTCAAGTTAATCTTAGCACAACATTTCATCCATAGACGGATGGTCAGGCAGAGTGTACCATTCAGACCTTAGAGGACATGTTGAGAGCTTGTGTGATCAATTTAAAGGGTAGTTGGGATGGTCACCTTACTCATATAGAGTTCGCCTACAATAATAGCTACCATTCCAGCATTCAGATGTCCCCTTATGAGGCATTGTATGGGCATAGATGTAGATCTCCAGTTGGTTGGTTTGAAGTAGGTGAAGGAGCCTTGATAGAGCCAGATTCTGTTTATGATGCTATGGAGAAAGTGCAACTCATTAGAGATAGACTTAAGACAACCAGAGTCGCCAAAAGTCCTATGCAGATGTAAGGAGAAGGGAATTGGAGTTCCAAGTTGATGATTGGGTTTTCCTGAAAGTGTCACCTATGAAGGGGGTGATGAGGTTTGGCAAGAAAGGGAAGCTCAGTCCTAGATATGTAGGCCCTTACAAGATCTTGAAAAGAGTTGGTAAAGTGGCTTATGAGTTAGAGTTACCAGCAGAACTAGTAACAATGCATCCGGTCTTTCACGTTTCGTTGTTGAAGAAGTGTGTGGGTGATCCAGCATCCATAGTACCTTTAGAGAGTGTGGTTGTGAAAGATAGTCTCACTTATGAGGATGTGCCAGTTGAGATTCTTGATCGTCAGATTAAAAGGTTGAGAAACAAAGAAGTCGCTTCAGTTAAGGTTTTGTGGAGGAGTCAGTCTGTAGAGGGAGCTACTTGGGAAGCAGAAGCCGCCATGATGGCCAAGTATCCTCATCTCTTTCCTTCCGATTCCACTCCAGCTTGAGGTAATAGTTTCTCTCCAGTTTTTCAGTTATTCATGCGCAAATTCAGTCTTAGTATCATGTTCCTTCAGTTTGTACTTGCATTTTCAGCGTATTTGCATGTCTTGGAACTTAGTTTAGTCAGAAATCAGTTTCAGTGTTTAGTGGTAGGGTTTGGATCTCTTTCCCTCCATCTCCAGCTAGTTTAGTCTTCATTCGAGGACGAATGTTCCCAAGGGGGAGATAATGTAACACCTCGTATGCTAAAACTGCCAAAATGCAGATTTTTATCCAGAAGTTGCCGGTGCAACCCACAGTTGCCACCCACGGATCGTAGGGAGACCCACGGTCCGTTCTGGTGGTCCGTGGTCCACCACCTGCAACCCCCTCCCAGAACCCATCCTCTAAAGTCGATCGACGGACTGACAGGATGGATGGTGGATCAGTTCACGGATCGTCGATCAGTCCGTAGGTCGAGACCCTCAGGACCTCCCAGAACCCCTCCTCTGAAGTCGATCGGTGGACTGACAGGACGGATCGTGGATCAGTCAACGGACCGTCGATCAGTCCGTAGGTCGAGACCCTTAGGACCCCCAGAACCCATCCTCTGAAGTCGATCGACGGACTGACAGGACGGATCGTGGATCCGTCCCGTCGGTGGCTTCAGCAGATTTATGTCAGGGGTCGTTTGGTCTTTTCCTTATGCGTTGGACCCCTAAACTACGTCGTATAACCCCCAAACTACGTGGTTTTTGTCAATTAGAGCTTACCCTAATCAATTATTCACCAAAATCATGCGAAACTTAAAGCAAAATAGAGGAGAAAGTCGAACAACCCTAGTTCAAGAACACAACGAGTTTTCATCAGTTCCAGCCCCAAAATCAAAATATTTCTCTGTGGAATTCATCACCAGGTATGTGGGATTTCACTAGTGGATTCCTTTCACCCATTAGGTCCCTAAAATTCAGTTAGATTCTTGATTCCCTTCATATTATCTAGACCTAGGGTTTCTAGAATTTCAGCTGATCATTATGAATTAGTTACTTTAATGTTCCTAATCAGATTATCATGATTTTTGTATTGTTTTGGGTAGATTCTTTCATAAACTCAGAACCCTAGCTATGTAGTTCTTCTAGTTCATGAATTACACATGCTAGGTCAGTTATTTCAGATATACATGCCTCAGATTTGAATGTTTCATTATTAGTACATTAATGTTGCATTTTCAGTTAGCATGTCAGTACTTTGAGCCATCCAGTATTACAGAAATTCAGTCATAAATTGAAAATTACATATTCAATAAGGAGTAACTTAATACCGAGTGGACTAGGGTCAGTCACCCTCAAGTTCCAGAACTACGTTCCCCGTAGGTTGTAAGTACCCTCTGTGGGCATCATTTTAGTGATCACGCTAGTCATGCCTCTATACCTCTGGCAGGGTATATTGAGTCCTCTCGATGGGGCGTATACATCGAACTCCACATTTAGCTCATGTGATTTTATGTCGGTTATTAGTAGCTCCCTTACAGTCAGATTCTATTGCATTGACCATGTTATCATTTATAGTCAGATTTCAGTCTCAGTATGTTATAAACTTGGTCATTGCATCCAGTTAGTTCATGTTCAGTATTCTCAGTATAGTATCATGCTTATCTATTATCATTGCTCAGATATATGCTTTGGTTCAGTTATGTTTATTGTTCAACTTTATCCTATCCTGCATGCTCAGTACCTTTCAAGTACTGACGCATACTCTGTGCTACATCTTCTCGTGATGTAGGTTCAGGTCCTCAGCTTCCAGATCACGCATAGATCAGTTTCCGATCTTCAGCTCAGCAGTATCAGTGGTGAGTCCTCATTCTCCAAGGACGACATACATGTTTCCTTTGCTTTTAGTTTTAGTTTTAGTTTTTGCTAGATTTAGCTGGGGCATGTCCTAGCACTTCTAGTCAGTTAGAGACTATTTTCAGACATAGTTAGATTCAGCTTTAGTATTTGAGTTTGACCTTTCAACTGTTGTTAAACTCTCAGTTTTCATATATTCAGATAGTTTATGGGTATTTCCCCATCATTTCAGTTTACATGATGATTTAGCTTCCGCACAATATTTCTTTACTTCAGTTTACTTTAGTATGCTTATGATATGCCTGCAACGTTAGCTTAGGGTCACTCGTGATCCTAGGTCCCGTGTCCGCGTCCTGGGGGCAGCTTCGGGGCTTGACATCTACATTACTAGCTATAGATGTCCAGGTAATGAAAACAGGGCCCATGTTGATAAAACATCAATGGATTAAGTTATGTGCTGATATAACTGAAGAGGAGATTTATGCAGGGTTGCAATCCATTGGGAATGACAAAGCTCCAGGTATAGATGGGTATAATGCTTATTTCTTTAAGCATACTTAGAAGACCATAAAAAAAACACTATTGAAGCTGTTCTGAATTTTTTAAAACTGGAAAACTCTACAAACCTGTCAACTGCACATTAGTAACTCTTATCCCAAAAGTACAAAGCCCCAAAAATGTGAAAGAATATAGACCAATTGCTTGTTGTACTGTGTTGTATAAAATCATATCCAAAGTATTGGCAAAAAGATTGCATGATATTATTCATACTGTCATTTGTGATAGCCATGCTGGTTTCATACCAGGGAGGAAGATATCAGACAATATCTTACTAGCTCATGAATTGGTTAAAGCCTATACTAGGAAGAATATTTCTCCCATAAGGATGCTGAAGATTGACCTTGAAAAAGCTTATGATTAAGTGGAATGGACCTATTTAGAGCAAATGATGAATGGACTGGGATTTCCTGCTATGTTTACACAATAGGTAATGAGTTGTGTGAGAACAATGAACTATTCCATAGTAGTGAATGGGCAGACTACACAGAATTTTGCAGAAGCTAAAGGGGTCAGACAAGGAGATCCAATATCTCCTTTCCTCTTTGCTATATCTATGTAATACCTCAGTAGATTACTCAAGGGACTCAAGGAAGAGACAACTTTCAAGTATCACCCAAAATGCTCTAAACTAGACATCACTCACTTATGTTTTGCAGATGACTTGCTAATATTCTCTAGAGGAGATCTAAATTCTATCAAGGCCCTTCAAAGATGCTTCTCACAGTTCTCGCTGTTGACACCCAATTTTGGCCTAACATTTTCAAAATTCGTAACTTTTAAGTTTTATTTATTTAATAGTTCAAAATACATTTTTTTTTAATTTTAAATAAGTTTATCGATATTTATCATTATTTGTCAAAATTCCAGGATTTTTTATCAATTAATTTTAATTACATATTTTTTGTCACAGCCGGTTGACTACGTTCAAATATTTGTTCATTTTGATTAAATCGTTATTTCTGCTAAATTGCATTTTTCACATGTCGTTAGTTA
>JAJONR010010591.1:0-14660 GCA_029582245.1 Solanum etuberosum
TGTACTAAGAGTTATGATCATTTGAAGTTGACCCAAAACTCATAACTTAAGCATAACTTGCAAAATTTCAGATTTTGCTATTTCCAATTTAGTTCTTTTTGGAACTCAAGGTGATACATCTAGTGACCTTAACACTTAAGAAATTTTAAATTATTCGGTAAAATCCTACTCACAACGAAGGATGGTTCGAGTCTTAGCTCAAAAAATTTCTGGAGTGTTACAAGAACGATATTGGTTGCTCATATGATTGTAATACTGCAGTCCAACAAGATTTTTATTAAGAACTAACTATATATATATGATTTTACAAAGTACAAATTAAACTGCACACATTACAAAGTAATTATATTACTAAAATTGATTTTCTTGATATATCATTGGTTAGAGATTCATTGGTCCTTAATTAGGATAAAAACTAGTTATATATAAAATATTAAACAACTAAAGAAAAATATACAATATAAAATCCTAATAAGGTTGAATGTGATAGTACTGTTGTAGTTTAGTAGTTCAGTTTGAAATCAGAAAATAAAGTTTAATTATTGCCTAACACACACAAAACAAATGTTGTGATTGTTTTTTTCTTTTTTTTTCAGGAAAAAAAACAAAATAAATAAAACAAGCGATAATATAATTAAGTGGAGGATTCTCGATATTGGTAGTGATCAATAAATCCCAATTCGGAAGCATGATATAAAGAAAAGAGAATGTCATACATGCAGAGGCGGAGCTAGGTAGGGGTTCGTAGTTCGGACGAACGCAATAGCTCTTTCGTAGATCTTGCATTTGTACTAGAAAATTGACTAAAGATATATGTATAATAATTTGTGAACCCCTAACAAAATTGATTGACGGTTCCAAAGGAAATTTAGAACCCCCAAATCGTTAATCCTGGCTCCAAGAATATATACATCATTAAAAAAAAAAAATTACGATGTCAAATGCTCCATTTTCACGTTGTCTTTTTTCAGCTATCCATCCATGTAGCATCTCCTTGTATTTACGGTTAAGAAGATCACTAATTGGTTCTTGTACTGGATTTGTACTAACCTCTTGTGGTTTATAAATGGTGTAACAATTAGCTTCACCTTTAGAAGGTTCAATTGGGAAGCTAACATTACGAAAGACTGATCTTTTCTTCTTGTCATCAATTATGTTTTCGGATACTCTCAAAGTAAAGAAAACTCAAGAATAACAGTTGAGAAGTAATGTGGTTTGAGGCTTAAAATATCGAGGACTATATATGCATAAATAAATTAATAAGAAATGATTTCTTTTAAAAAATTTTTACAATATTTGGGTAATTGGTCAATATAATTATTTATTATTTGTAGAAGGTGACTCCATTAGAAAAAAAATCATGATATTTGTTTATTTGGTCAATACTTATTTATTATTTGTAGAAGGTGGCTCTTTTAGAGAAAAAATCACGAATTTCGGACATTTGGTCAATACTTATTAATTGTTTGTTGAAGGCGGAATGGTCGAGGAGACCCTTCTACTTATCCTGATTTGACTAAGCTTATGTGACATTTAATTTTATTGAGTCGGATAAACTGTGTGGCTAAACATATTTAAAAGCGAGTAATGTCACTCACTTTTAAATATGTGTAACCACACATTTTATCCGACTCGGAAAAATTAAATGTCACATAAACTTAGTCAAATCACGATAAGTACAAGGGTCTCTTCGACCATTCATGTCACGCCCTGAGCTACCCCCAGGACGCGGACACGGGACATAGGATCACGAGTGACCCCAAGCTAACCCTGCTGGCATAACATAAGCATACTATGATAACTGAAATAAAATAATTCTATGCGGAAGCTTAAAACCATAATTAACTGAAATTGGGGGGAATACCCATTCTAAATCAGGATATATAATTTGAGAGTTTAACGACAACTGAAATATCAAACTTAAATCTAAAACTGATTCTAATTATGTCTGAAATAAAGCCTCTAACTGACTAGAGATGCTGGGACATGCCCACAGCTAAATCTAGCAAAAACTGAAACTAAAGACCGAAAGTAGAAAGATAATCATGTCAATCATCCTCAAAGAATGAGGACTCACCACTGATGCTGCTGAACCGAAGATCGGGAACTGTTCTATGCATGATCTGGAAGTTGAGAACCTGGACCTACATCACGAGAAGATGTAGCACAGAGTATGCGTCAGTACTTGAAAGGTACTGAGCATGCAGGATAGAGTAAAGCTGAACAATATAAACATAACTGAACAAAGCATATAACTGAGCAATGATATAAGATAAGCATGATACTATACTGGAAATACTAAACATGAACTAACTGAATGCAATGACCAAGTTTATAACATGCTGAGACTGAAATCTGACTGTAACTGATAATATGGTCAATGCAATAGAATCTGACTGTGAGGGAGATACTAATAACCGACATAAAACCACATGAGCTAAATGTGGAGTCCGATGTATACGCCCCATCGAGAGGACCCAATATACCCTGCCAGAGGTACAGAGGCATGACTGGCGTGATCACTAAAATGATGCCCACAGAGGGGACTTACAACCTACAGGGCACGTAGTTCTGGGACTTGAGGGTGACTAACCCTACTCCAACTTGGTATTAAGTCTATTCCCAACTTATTATGTAAATAACACATTATGACTAAATTTCTCTAATACTGGATAGCTCAAAATACTAACATACAAAATCTGAGAATGCAACATTAATGTACTGAGAATGAAACATTCGAATCTGAGGCATGTATATTTGAAATAACTTACCTAGCATGTGTAATTCATGAACTAAAAGAACTACATAGCTAGGGTTCTCATTTTACGAAAGCATCTACGCAAAAGAATACTAAAATCATGATAATGTGATTAGGAACATTAAAGTAACTAATTCATAATGATCTGCTGAAATTCTAGAAACCCTAGGTCAAGATAATATGAAGGGAATCAAGAATCTGACTGAATTCTAGGGACCTAATGGGTGAAAGGAACCCACTAGTGAAATCCCACATACCCGGTGACGAATTCCACGGAGTAATCTTTTGGTATCAGGCCGGAACTGATGAAAACCTTGCTGCGTTTTGGAACTAGTGCTGGTCTACTTCTTCTCCTCTATTTCTCTAGTTTGATCAATTTCTTGGTGAATTATTTGACTACGGTAAGTTCTAGTTTGTTTACTATGCTAAAACTGACCAAAACTACGTAGTTTAGGGGTTAAACGACATAGTTTAGGGTCCAACGCATAAGGAAAAGACCAACCAACCCCTGACTTAAAAAGCTGTCGGGGCCACCGACGGACCGTGGATGGACCGACGGTCCGTGCTGGTCAACCATCATTCGACGTTTGGGACTGAAATTGGGAGGTCTGACCTACGGCCCTTAACCACGGACCGTGGTCTAACCTACGGTCCGTAGGTCCAGGCATGGGTCGACACTTAGCCAATTTTTCTGAGGGTTCTAGGAAGGGTCGTATGTGGCCATCCACGGATCACCAGCACGGGGCATGGGTCACCCTACGGTCCATGGGTGGCAACCGTGGGTTGCACCTCCAACTTCTGGAAATCTGCATTTTGGTCTGTTTTCGGATGCGGGGTGTTACAATTCCTGTAACATCTCGCTAATTGAAAGAACTAGAATTTGTAAGAAAACCGGTTTTGGAAATAATCAAATTTGGAAAGTTTGACAAAATTAAGCTAAGAATGAGTTTTGGTCAACTTCAAACGACCATAACTCTTAGCTCATGATGATTTATGTGTGCTACAAGATACCGTAGGAAAGATCTTTGAATTATCTTTCCAATGCTACCAAGTTTTGTCAATTTCAAATTTGTATGAGAGAGATATACCCATTTGAAGTTGGGTTGTCTAGATAAGGATAGTCAAAACCAATTTTTTAAGGGTATTATGGTCTTTTCACTACCCAATTAATTAAATTTATTTTTGGTAATTAAGATGGGGTCTCAACTGATGGGATTCAGTTTTACGCTATTGAAATTAAGTTAGGGTTTTGAGAGAAGAGAAAAGAAGAGGAGAAAAGGGAAGAAGAAGCAAGGAATCGCCAAGTTCTTGAAGAATTTCTTGTGGATTTCGTCAAGGGGTGATCCCTACGAGGTATGTGAGATCACAGAGCGTTGGGTTAGTTCACCCACGCGCCAATCATGATTCAATTCAGCATAATTGTGTTCTCAAAAGAAAAGATTATGAGTTCTTGATGAAATTTGTTTAAGTTCTTGTGGGTTCTTGTTGTTGAAGTAGCTGAGGAGTTTTTTGAGTTTCATTCAAGAAATTCAGTGTTGCTTTGAGTAGATTCTTACATATATTTTTGTTATGTAGTCGAATATAAGTATTTAGAAAAAGAACCAATTGAATCTAGAGGGTTTAGACTTGAAAAACGAGCAACAAAAATCATCAATAACCTGGGGAAGGGGCTGGGGCGCCGGGCCACTCAGAGCGCCCCAAAGGAACTTCTGAACTTTGGGCTCTGGGGTGCCGCGCCAGCCTGTGCACCCCAACACAGCTTCTGAAGTTTTGCCTCTGGCGCCCGGCGCTACTCAGAGCGCCAGGTCCTCTACCTTTTCCCTCTTCATTCCGTTTGAGTTCCCTTGCAACATACGTAAGCTTTCTAGTTGATTTCTACACTTTAAGGTACGTCTAAACTTCATGAAATCATCCATAAACATGAGATCACGAGCCTTAAATCCATAATTCAATTCAGGGAAAGTTAAGAGTCAAGCCAAGAGAAGTTCATAGGGTCTTCCGAAGGTCTTCTACAAATGTTATAACTTTGTTTTAAGGCTTTATTGTTGAGTTGAGTAAAGAGTAAGAGTTAAGTTCTTTTTTTCAAAATATAATACGGGAACTAAGTATTTCCAATAGTTAAAATGTTTTCACATTTAAACAAGAAAGGAAACACCGACTTCCAAGAGAACATTTAATCTAGTTTTTAAGTAATTACCTCAAATCACAGAAAGAGTTTTTTTTTTAAAACATATGAGCTGAGTATATTTTGGGAGTAGTATTGAGCACCGATTTGGGGACGAGTTCAAAATAATTCAAGTCTCCATAACCCATTGTGGGTAGAAAGGGTCATACTTTTTAGACGACACCTTAATGCTTTTTAGCATAGACTAGTGGATCTACTTAGTTAAGGTGTTCTATATCTTGGCAAGTTATAGGACAGTTCTGGCAGCGTGGGCGAGACACTGTACCATCACATTAGCTCATAGTGATGGGTTTCGATTAGAGAAACTCCCACAGCATTATATTACTTTACTATATGAGTAACTTGAGTTGTTGTCACTGTTTAAATGTTTTATATAAACTACACCTTTACTGTTGTTTTATTTTGCATTTGAGTTGAGTATCCATGAGTTGAGTAAATATAAGGTAAGTGTTCTTTTCAGATTCTTTTCAAGCTTATGTCGTGTTTATTTTTCCCCTTGCATGCTCGTACATTCAATGTACTGATGCCATTTGGCCTGCATCTTCTCATGATACAGATATAGGTAATCAGGATCAACATCCAGTGCCTCGTTGATCCAGTTGAGCATCTCAGAGTCAATTGGTGATCCTCCTTGCTTTCCAGAGGATCCCCTTTTATTTCTTTGTTAATCAGTTGTTAGGATGATCGGGGGTCTTGCTCCGACATCCCTCATTGTTTTTAGAGGCTTCATAGACGAATAGTTATAGTTTTTTAGTCTTTCCATTATCATTATATTATGTTAAGACTTGAGTTGCCATTTTGGCTAAGTTTAATATTTCTTTAAGTTATTGCATGAGTTCTCTTTTGAGACTGCTTCTTGTCAATTAAGTCTTCCGTTAAGAGTTAAGCCAGGCCAAGGGTTCGCTTGGGGCCAGCAATTGTTCTAGATTGCTAGTCCCACCCAGGGTGTAGGCTAGGGGTGTGACAAACTTGGTATCAGAGCATAGAGTTCAAGAGTCCTAGGGAGTCTATAAAGCCGTGTCTGTAGAGTCCTAGAAATCGGTGTGAAGCACGCCACATCTTTAATTAGGAGGCTGCAACATTTAGGAAATTCCTTCACCTCTTTTATACTCATTTTCTGCGATAGAGTTTATCTCTATAAAGTCTCTTTCTAACTCATGCTTGTGCGTGTCTTCCGGTTGATCATGCCTCTATGAAGAGCTGTCAGAGTTCGTCCGGCTAGAAGGAATGTTGAACCACAGGAACAAGGGGTACCTAATGCACCTGAAGTGCAACCCCAAAGAGAGGTCACCAATGATGAATTTTGGTAAGCAATCCAAATGTTGAGCCAAGTTGTGACCAACCACGCTGGGCAAAAGAGAGGGAATCGTCAGGAAGTGGCTGATACTTCTAGGATCCGGGAGTTTCTAAGGATGAATCCTCCAAGCTTCACTGGTTCAAGCACTACTGAGGACCCAAATTTTTTTATTGAGGAAGGTGTTTGAGGTTATGCACATTGCCGATGTTGAGCGAGTGGAACTAGTTGCATATCAACTAAGGGGTGTTGCTAGGACTTGGTTTAACCAGTGGAAGAAGGGTAGAGCTGAGGGTGCACCAATTTAGAGTTGGGCTATATTTGAGGAGGATTTCTTGGGGAGTTTCTTTCCCTGTGAACTGAGAGAAGCCAAGGTAAGGGAGTTCCTTACCATTAAGCAGGATTTGCTAAGTGTTTATGAGTACAGTTTGAAGTTCACCCAACTTTCCCGATAGGCTCCAGAGATGGTTGCAGATATGAGGAGCAGGATGAGTCTGTTTGTTGCTGGGTTGTCTCGTCTTTCAATTAAGGAGGACAAGGCAGCTATGATGATAGGGGACATGGATATAGCGAGACTTATGGTTTATGTGCAGCAGGTTTAGGAAGACAAGCTGAGGGATAGAAAATAATTCAGAAACAAGAAGGCTAAAAAGGGAATGAGTCCGGGCAGCAATGGAGCAATGTGAACCGTCCTTCCTTCCAACAGAAACAAAAGGGACCTGCTCCATCAACTGCTAGTGCACCTTCACCCAGGAATAAAGGTGGGTACAATAGTCAGAATTCACAGGGTTTCAGAGCTAGACCTGACTAGTCTCAGGGTAGTGTGGCACAAGGAGGCAATTGGGCTCCTGCATGTGCTAAGTGTGGTAGGAACCACCCAGGTGCTTGTCATGATGGCGCTACAGGATGTTTCAAGTGCGGCCAAGAGGGTCACTTCATGAAAGAGTGTCTGAAGAACAGACAGGGAGATGGAAATATGGGCAATAGAGCCCAATCATCTTCAGTTGCTCCACTAGACAGGGTTGCACCTAGAGGAGCTACTTCAGGTACTGCCGGAGGAGCAAACCGCCTATATGTTATCACTAGCCACCAAGAGCAAGAGGATTCGCCAGATGTTGTCACTGGTATGATCAAAGTCTTTATTCTTGATGTTTATGCTTTGCTAGACCCAAGAGCGAGTTTATCTTTTGTAAACCCTTATGTGGCAATGAATTTTGATATTCTTCCTGAGAAACTTTGTGAGCCCTTTTATGTTTCTACACCTGTTGGGGAATCTATTCTAAGTGAGAGAGTCTATCGTGATTGTACCATTTCTATCAATCACAAGAGCACCATGAATGATTTAGTTGAGTTAGACATGGTTGATTTTGATGTTTTTCTGGGTATGGACTGACTTCATGCCTGTTATGCCTCTATTGATTGTAGAACTCGAGTTGTCAAGTTCCAGCTCCATAATGAGCCAGTTATAGAGTGGACTAGTAGTTCAGCAGTGCCTAAGGGTCGTTTTATTTCGTACCTTAAGGTGAGAAAGTTAGTTTCCAAGGGTTGTGTCTATCACTTAGTCTGAATTAATGATTCTAGTGTTGAGACACCTCCTATTGAGTCAGTTCCAGTTGCGAGTGAGTTTCTAGAAGTCTTTCCTGATGATCTACCCGGAGTCCCTCCTGAGAGAGAGATAGAATTCAGTATAGATATTCTTACTGATACTCGTCCAATATCTATTCCGCCATATAGAATGGCTCCAGCAGAGTTGAAAGAGCTAAAAGAATAGTTGAAAGATCTCCTTGATAAGGGTTTTATTCAACAAAGTGTCTCACTTGGGGCACTCCAGTCTTATTTGTGAGGAAGAAAGATGGTTCCCTTAGGATGTGTATAGACTACCGTAAGTTGAATAAGGTTACCATCAAGAATAAGTATCCTCTTCCGAGAATTGATGATCTCTTCGATCAGCTTCAGGGTGCCACGTGTTTCTCTAAGATAGACCTCAGATATGGCTACCATCAGTTAAGAGTAAGGGAATGTGATATTCCAAAGACAGCTTTCAGGACCTGTTATGGTCATTACGAGTTTCTATTCATGTCGTTCGGTTTAACTAATGTGCCTGCAGCATTCATGGACCTTATGAATAGAGTATTCAACCCTTATTTAGATATATTGGTTATCGTGTTCATTGATGACATTCTAATCTATTCGAGGAATGAGGAAGATCATGCTAGCCATCATAGAATAGTCCTCCAAACACTAAAGGATAGAGAGTTGTATGCTAAGTTCTATAAATGTGAGTTTTGGCTTGAGTTTGTGGCATTCTTAGGCCATATTAGTTCCAGAGATAGGATTAGAGTTGATACCCAGAAAATAGAGGCAGTGCAGAATTGGCCTAGACCCACATCTCCAACTGATATTAGGAGTTTCTTAGGGTTGGATGGATATTATAGAAGGTTCGTAGAGGGGTTCTCATTTATTTCAATCCTTTTGAGTAAGTTAACTCAGAAAATAGTGAAGTTTCAATGGTCTGAAGCTTGTGAGAAAATCTTTCGGCAATTGAAAAAGAGGTTGACTACTGCCCAATATTTACTTTACCAGAAGGTACGCAAGACTTTGTTGTACATTGTGATGGGTCTAGAGTTGGTTTGGGTTGTGTGTTAATGCAGAATGGCAAAGTAATAGCTTATGCCTCCAGACAACCTAAGGTTCACGAGAAGAACTACCCAACCCATGATCTAGAGTTGGCTACTGTAGTATTTGCTTTGAAAATATGGCGTCATTATCTTTATGGTGTTCATGTGGATGTATTCACTGATAACAAGAGTCTTCAGTATGTGTTTAGTCAGAAATAGCTTAATCTCAGACAACGAAGGTGGGTAGAGTTACTCAAGGATTATGACATGAGTATTATTTATCACCCAGGTAAGGCTAACGTTATTGCGGATGCCTTGAGTAGATTGTCTATGGGTAGTACCACCCATTTTGAGGAAGATAAGAAAGAGTTAGCGAAAGATGTGCATAGACTTGCACGATTAAGAGTTCGACTAATGGATTCCACAGAAGGAGGAGTGGTGGTGCTGAATGGGGCTGAATCATCATTGGTGTCCGAAGTGAAAGAAAAACAAGACCAAGATCCTATTTTGCTTGAATTGACGGCAAATGTTCATAAGCAAAAAGTAATGACTTTTGAACAAGGGGGAGATGGTGTATTGAGATATCAAGGTACACTGTGTGTACCAAGGGTGGATGAACTTCAAGAAAGGATCATGGAGGAAGCTCATAGCTCCAGATATTCCATTCATCCGGGTTCCACAATGATGTATCGTGACTTGAGGGAAGTATATTGGTGGAATAGTATGAAGAAAGGCATTGCTGAGTTCGTTGCTAAATGCCCGAATTGTCAACAAGTTAAAGTAGAACACCAAAGGCCCGGTGGTATGGCTCAGAATATAGAACTTCCGGAATGGAAGTGGGAGATGATCAATATGGATTTCATCATAGGTTTGCCACGGTCTCGCAGGCAACATGATTCTATTTGGGTGATTATGGATCGAATGACCAAATCAACCCCTTTTTGCCGGTGAAGACTACCCATTCAACAGAGGGTTATGCCAAGTTATACATTCAAGAGGTAGTAAAACTTCATGGGATTCCGGTATCGATTATCTCAGATAGAGGTGCACAATTTAGTGCACAGTTCTGTAAATCTTTTCAGAAAGGTTTGGGTTCAAAGGTGAACTTGAATACTACTTTCCATCCTCAGACAGATGGTCAAGCAGAGTGCACTATTCATACCTTAGAAGATATGTTGAGGGCCTGTGTGATTGATTTCAAGGGTAATTTGGATGATCACCTACCTCTCATTGAGTTTGCTTATAACAATAGTTACCACTCTAGCATCCAGATAGCTCCTTATGAAGCTCTTTATGGGAGAAAATGCATATCTCCTATTGGATGATTTGAAGTTGGTGAAGCTGGGTTGATAGGACTAGACTTAGTTCATCAAGCTATGGAGAAAGTGAAAGTCATTTAAGAGAGGTTGAAAACAGCGGAGAGTTGTCTGAAATCCTACACTGTTGTTAGGAAAAGGGAATTAGAGTTTGAAGTAGATGATTGGGTATACTTGAAAGTTTCACCCATGAAGGGTGTTATGTGATTTGGTAAGAAAGGGAAGCTTCGTCCCCGGTATATTGGTCATTACAGAATATCCAAAAGGATTGGTAATGTAGCTGATGAATTAGAGGTACCCCAAGAGTTAGCAGCGGTTCATCCGGTATTTCATATTTCCATGTTAAAGAAGTGCATGGGAGATCCTTCACTTATCATACCAACTGATGATATTGGTATCAAGGATAGCTTGTCTTATGAGGAGATCCGTGTTCAGATTCTAGAATGTCAGGTTCGTAAGTTGAGGACCAAGGAAGTAGCATCAGTCAAAGTTCTTTGGAGAAATCAATTTGTTGAGGAAGCTACTTGGGAAGTTGAGGAGGATATGAAAAAGAGATATCCACATCTCTTTGAGCCTGAAGAAATTCCAGACCAAGGTACTAATTCTTTTCTTAGTACTCTTTAATTGATATGCTTAAGGTGTTAGATTTGCTTGTTGGGTGTTCGAACTGAAAATTTGATGTTACGCCCTTCGCTTACTAAGAGTAATCTAATTCGAGGATGAATTTTCCCAAGTGGGAGATATTGTAACATCTCGCTAATTGAAAGAACTAGAATTTTGAAGAAAATCGGTTTTGGAAATAATCAAAATTTTAAAGTTTGACGAAATTAAGCTAGGGATGAGTTTTGGTCAACTTCAAATGAACATAACTCCTATATCAGGATGATTTAGGTGTGCTACAAGATACAATAGGAAATCTCTTTGAATTATCTTTCCAACGCCGCCCAGTTTGCTCAATTTCGAGTTCGTATGAGGGAGATATGCCCATTTGAAGTTGGGCTGTCTAGATAAGGAAAGTCAAAACCGGATTTTTTAAAGGTATTATGGTCTTTTCACTATCCAATTTATTAAATTCGTCTTTGGTAATTAAGATGGGGTCTCAACTGATGGGATTCAGTTTTATGCTATTGAAATTAAGTTAGGGTTTTGAGAGAAGAGAAAAGAAGAGGAGAAAAGAGAAGAAGAAGCAAGGAATCGCAAAGTTCTTGAAGAATTGCTTGTGAATTTAGTCAAGGGGTGATCCCTACGAGGTATGTGAGATAACATAGCATTGGGTTAGTTCACCCACGCGTCAATCATGATTCAATTCAGCGTAATCGTGTTCTCGAAAGAAAAGATTATGAGTTCTTGATGAAATTTGTTTAAGTTCTTGTGGGTTCTTGTTGTTGAAGTTGTTGAGGAGTTTCTTGAGTTTGATTCGTCAAATTAGGTGTTGTTTTGAGTAGATTCTTACATATTTTGGTTATGTAGTCGAATCTAAGTGTTTTGGAAAAGAATCAACTGAATCTAGAGGGTTTAGACTTGAAAAACGAGTAAGAAAAATCGTCAAAAACCTAAGGAGGGGGCTGGGACGCCGTGCCACTCAGAGCGCCCCAAAGGAACTTCTGAACTTTGGGCTCTGGGACGCCGCGCCAGCCAATGCGCCCCAACCCAGCTTCTGAAGTTTTGCCTCTGGCGCTTGGCGCCACTCAGAGCGCCAAGGACACCAGCTCCTCTACCTTTTCCCACTTCTTTCCATTTGAGTTCCCTTGCAACGTACCTAAGTTTTCTAGTTGATTTCTACACTCTAAGGTACGTCTAAACATCATGAAATCATCCATAAACATGAGATCATGAGCCTTGAATCCATAATTTAATTCAAGGAAAGTTAAGAGTCAAGTCAAGAGAAGTTCATAGGGTCTTCAAAAGGTCTTCTACAAATGTTTTAACTTTGTTTTAAGGCTTGAGTCTTGAGTTGAGTAAAGAGTAAGAGTTAAGTTCTTTTCTTCAAAAGATTATATGGGAACTAAGTATTATCAAGAGTTAAAATGTTTTCACATTTAAACAAGAAAGGAAACACCAACTTCCAAGAGAGCTTTTAAGCTACTTTTTGAGTAATTACCTCAAATCACAGAAAGAGTTTTGCTTTTAAAACATATGAGCTGAGTATATTTTGGGAGTAGTATTGAGCACCGATATGGGAAAGAGTTCAAAATAACTCAAGTCTCCATAAACGATGTAGCCATCGTGGGTAGAAAGGGTCATACTTTTTAGATGACACCTTAATGATTTTTAGCATATACTAGTGGATCCACTAAGTTGAGGCGTTCTATATCTTTGCAAGTTATAGGACTGTTTTGGCAGCGTGGGCGAGATGCTGTACCATCACATTAGCTCATAGTGATGGTTGTCGGTTAGAGAAACTCCCACAGAATTATATTACTTTACTATATGTGTAACTTGAGTTGTTGTCACTGTTTAAATGCTTTATATAAACTGCAACTTTACTGTTGTTTTATTTTGCATTTTAGTTGAGTATCCATGAGTTGAGTAAAGCTAAGGTAAGTGTTCTTTTCAGATTCTTTTCAAGCTTATGTCGTGTTTAGTTTTTCCCTCGCATGCTCGTACATTCAATGTCCAGCGTCTCGTTGATCCAGTTGAGCATCTCAGAGTCTGTTGGTGAGCCTCCTTCTTTCCGGAGGCTCCCCTTTTATTGCTTTGTTAGTCAGTTGTTAGGATGATCAGGCGTCTTGTCCCGACATCCCTCATTGTTTTTAGAGGCTTCATAGAGGAATAGTTATAGTTCTTTAGTCATTCCATTATCATTATATTATGTTAAGACTTGAGTTGTCATTTTGGCTATGTTTAATATTTATTTAAGTTATTGCATGAGTTATCTTTTGAGACTGGTTCTTGTTAATTAAGTCTTCCGCTAAGAGTTAAGACAGGTCAAGGGTTCGCTTGGGGCCAGCAATGGTTCTCGAGTGCCAGTCCCGCCCAGGGTGTAGGCTAGGGGCGTGACAATTCCGCATTCAACAAACGATTAATAAGTATTGACCAAATGTCCAAAATTCGTGATTTTTCCCTAAAAGAGCCACCTTCTACAAATAATAAATAAGTATTGACCAAATATTTAAATATCGTAATTTTTCTCTAAAAGAGTCACCTTCTAAAGATAATAAATACGTATATTGACCATATATCCAAATATCTTAATTTTTTTTTCTAAAAGCAATCATATCTTATTAATTTCATCTTCTCAATTTAATTATCTATATATAGTCCTCGATTTTTCAAGCCTCAAACCACATTACTTCTCAACTATTATTCTTGATTTTTCTTTAGATCCGAAAATATGATTGATGAGAAGAAGAAAAGATCAGTCTTTCGTAAGTTAGCTTCCGAATTGGACCTTCTAAAGGTGAAGCTAATGGTTACACCATTAATAAACCATAAGCGATTAATACAAATCCTGCACAAGAACCTGTTAGTAATCGTCTTAACCGTAAATACAAGAAGATTCTACATGGATGGCTAGCCGAAACGCGACAACGTGAAAATGGAGCATTTGACATGGTAAATACAATTTTTATTGATGTATATGTTCTTGGAGGCAGGATTAAGTGTTTGGGGGCTTTAAATTTCCTTCAGAATAGTCAATCAATTTTGTTAGGAGTTCACAAATTAATATACATATATATTTAATTAATTTTCTAGTTCAAATATAGGATCTACGAAAAAGCTAATGGGTTCATCCGAACCAACGAACCCCACCCAGCTCCGCCTCTACATGTATGACATTATATTTTCTTTATATCATGCTTCCTAATTTGGATTTATTGATCACTACCAATATCGTGAATCCTGCATTTAATCATATTATCGTTTATTTTGTCTTATCTATTTCCTGGAAAAAACAAGAATCAGAACATTGTTCTGTGTGTATTAGGCAATAATTAAACTTTATTTTCTTATGTCAAATTGAACTACTAAACTATAACAATACTATCGCATTCAAACTTTTTTGGATTTTATATTTTTTTTGGTTGTTTAAAATTTTATATATAACTAGTTTTTATCCTAATAAAGGACAAATAATCTCTAACCAATGATATATCAAGAAAATGAGAGTTAGTAATATGTTTACTTCTTAATGTGTGCAGTTTAATTTGTACTTTGTACAATCATACATATAGTTAGTTCTTAACAAAAATATTGTTGGATTACAGTATTACTATCATAAGAGAAAAAATATCGTTCTATTGTGGAGGTAAGAAAACATGTATTCAGGGGTTTATCACATCTTTGAATTGATCAAGAAACCAGTGAAGTTAAAGTGGTAGGCTATTACATTATTTGCATTTTGTTGGATTACTATAGCTTGTCTGACTAGGTTTCTTGCGCATACATACATATATATATATATATATATATATATGTATATATGTATGTATGTATATCTATCTATCTATATATATATATATATATATATATATAATATTTTTGTCTC
>JAJONR010010592.1:0-10470 GCA_029582245.1 Solanum etuberosum
CATAACTATGGTCACTTGAGTCAGTTTCAACTATGTATGTAAATTGCTTGTTTTCGTCTGGAAAATACAATTTTGGTAGGTGCCTACACATTTCTTTAATTTTTCTTATATGAATTTTATTTGTGTTATCGAAATGGTATTCTATATCTTTCTTTAATTTTTTCTGTAATGGTTTTAGACTTTCTGCTAGTTTAGGTATATATTCTCGTACTTGGTTAACTAATCCTAAGAAGCTTAAGCACCTCAACTCTAAAAAAATAAGCATTTTTAATTTGGCTTCCCTGAAGTTTGAGCAAACATGCTTAATAGATTGTTAAATTTGTATCCTTGTTGGTTGACCGCTGACATGGTACAGGAATTGGAAAAATAGGGAGATGGAGAGATAGGTGACCTGGGTATTGGGGTTCTAGTTAATTTGAATGCTTGAAAAAAAAAAAACGAAAGCTACTGACTGAAGAAAGCTGTAATGGTGTATTTTGTCAAGAAAGCTAAAGAGTGAAATTGTTTGCTTGCATTGCTTAGAACTGCAAGATCGTATTTATTTATTGGACGAGTTTGGAAATTTTATGTAACATCTATTCATAGATTATCTTGATTTCACCTTCAGATTATGCAAGTTGGGCTGACAGCTTCTTTTTTTATCTAACGACTTTTGTATTTTGATAAATGTATTACTTTTTTCTCTGGCTTGCCTCCTTAGCCTGTGGTTCTTATGATATATGCATATTTCATCTCAGCTCTAGCAATATCTTTCCAATTTACCTTCGAGTAATGTCCTCGACATGTACATGGATAATCGTTGGATTATGTGTAATGTGGCCTAATCTTCAAAGTACCATTTTCTGATATGGCTAGTAATTAGTTGTTTGTTTGCTCTACTTGTAATGCAGGGCTGTCGAGCTATAAGGTGGTGGTAATTGAAGAGTTGTAGTATGCTGTGAAGGAATAGGCTCTTCTGCTTGGTTGATTAAGTATGACCAGCTGTCTTATAGTCCAGTTATATTGTTCACTTGATAACATGTCATAGCGCGATTGAAACTGACATCAACGAGGCTGCCAGCAGAGGGAATTATTCAGGGGTCGCAATATATAGCTTCACATTCAGAACTGTGCTCGGAACACTGTCCATAGAGCATTATATTTCAGGCCATTATGATGTACGGCTTTGGGAGGGGGGAGAACTAGTGTTTTTGGGCGAACCAAGTATTCATTGTTAGAAAGTTCGTCATGTGTACGTGTTTTGCATATGTGTATTCATTCTATCAATGTTTGACAAGCATCCCACGATCTTTCAAGTGCTATATTAATCATGTTTATATCATAAGAAAGTTTACTCTTGATGTTTCCTGTTACCTATTACATTGAGTTATATTGTTCAAAGATGGACAAATGTTTTCCTTCATAAGCCCATTTAACCCTATTTATTTTGAGAAAATTAGTAAAGCGTAGGTGTGTATCGCGTTGATTAATAATAGATATATATTTATATATAAAGTTATTTTAGGTACATCAAATTATTAAGAATAACAGATAAATAAATGAAACATGAAAGTAGTTCAAATATAATATGAAATTTATGTATATAGATAGGTAAGTATATATATATATATATATATATAGATAGATAGATAGATAGTTTCTAATTTATAGTTTTTACTTTTATTTAATTAAAAAAATGTACATGTAATAAATTTTTCAATCAATATAATATATATATATATATATATAGCTAAATCAAGAGAGAAGTAATGAGAACACCCCTGGACTTGATGCAAATTATTAGTTTCGTACTTGAATTATTGACGGTCTTAAAAATATCCATCTACTTAACTAAACTTAGATACACCCCTGATCTGCCACATGACATAGCAAGTGGTCTCAAACTCTTATAGGAGCATGAGGTTCTTAATAAAAAGCCGAGAAAAGTGTCGAAAACATCCCTAAATTTGATGAAAATTTAGGGGCGTGTTTCACTCATGTTGCAAGATCGGTAATGTATTTAAGTTCATTTAGTCAAGTAAAAGAGTGATTTATAAGGCTGTCAATAGTTGGAGGATAAAACTAATAGTTTGCGTTGAGTTTAGGATATTCTCAATACTTCTCTCATAAATCAATGAAAATAATAATATATAAAACATAACATAAAACAAAGAAATTTATATTGTTTTAGGAGTCATTTTATAGGAATTAGACGATTTTCTCAATTTTTTGTATATGTTAACCCATGAACATTTTCGTGCTATGACTTCTGGTCGGTCTTTTACAAAAAATTTACAGAACCCTCCCTCCATAGGGAGTTGGTGAAGCAGTATGTGAAGTCTCACCATTTTCGGCCATATTTTGGACATTTAGAAAACATTTTAGAAAAATTAAGCAATTTTCTCAGTTTTCTTATATTAAATTATTTCTATTTTTATTTTAAAATAAATTTTACTAATCGATCAAATACCTTAAATTTTTAATTAAAAAATATTTCATTTTTAAACTCCTAATCACTTGGCCAAACAACTCTAAAGTGTGATATTTTTCAACTCTTTCTTTGAGACCAATGCAACATGCATTTTTGAATTTTTGTGAGTAAGTAAAAATAACTTTTTGAAATTTTCCACATTTCAAAAACTTCCGAAATTATATGCCAAATATGATTTTCAAAATCAACTAATAAAAAAGTGAAATAATATTCATGGCCAATCTATCACTAACCTCTGGAAAACAACTACTATCTTTGTCCACTTTTATTTGTCATGTTGCGCTTATCGAAAGTTAATTTGACTAATTTTTAAAGTTAAAGTTAAATTACATTAATTCGATATTTTAAACATAAAATTTAAATATTCAAAAACTATACGGAAAGTACTATAAATTGCAATTTTTTGCATATCAATATAATGAAAATATACATAGTAAAATGTTAGTCAAAGTTCTTATAGTTTGACTCTAAAAAGGAAACAATTGTAAGAGTTAGTGTTTCAATTAATTTTTAAACAAATTCATCTGTTAAAAGTTTTGAAATATACAAAATACATGAATTTGAATTGTAACATTCATTTTTGTTTTAATTCTACGTTATAAGTTTTTTGGAAGGGACTTTTTAATTCTACGTTATGGATTTTTGGAAGATAAGTTTTTCTTTTTAATTCATGAATCTATAATAAATACATTTTAACTAAAGTCTTTTCTTGCAAAACTTTTGTACTATGAATTGAGTTTCTTTTGTTTGGAAAGATAAGCACTCAAAACAAATTACTTTCCTTGAAAAACATTTGTGAGACATTAATCAAAAGGTGAAATCACCAATTCAAGAATAGAAGAGCAACATTCTTGAACGCTACTTGTTTTGTTGCTTAGTTGAATCCCGAAGATAGAGTTGTTATTTGTTCTCCTGTTTGCTCGTGGGAGAGACTCCAACTATCTTCAAGAAACGTTTTAACGTGCCTCTAAGCTAAGTAAGTTTTGTTTAGGATTCCTTGTACTATCATGCTTTTTCTAACAATTTGAACATAGTTGTCTCTATAGCATCCACATCAATTACGAACAGCGTTCCATCTTTGCATAATCCTAATTTTGAAACATTTGATGGCAAAGACTTTCCTAGATGGCGTGGAAAGATGAAATTCTTTTTAAGACGATTAAAGTTGGCATATGTTCTTGAGAAACCTTGTCCCGAGGCTCCCAAATCTGAGGTAGCAACGGACAAGGCTACTTTAATTAAAGAACAAATTTCCAAATGACAAGATGATGATTACTTATGCAAGAATTATATTCTTGGAGGAATGTCCAATAAATATTATGATCAATGTTATATTAAGTGCAAATTTGCTAAGGAGATTTGGGTACTCTTAAAGCTATCAATTTAGCAGAAGAGGCGAGTTCAAAAAAAATTCGTGTTTCAAAAATTATATGGAGTTCAAAATGGTTGATGATAAGTCAATCACTGAACAAGTACAAGAATTTCAACTTATAGGTAATAAAATTGTTATATCTGAAATTGCTCTTGATGAAAACTTTCATGTTGGTGCTATTGTTTCAAAACTTCCTCCATCTTGGAAAGAGTACAGAAGCAAACTCTTACATAAGAAGGAAGATTTGACTCTTGAACAATTATTGCAGCACTTGAAAATTGAACAAGAGACACGAAATCGTGACAATAACATTTTTAAGGAGCCCATCATGAAAGCTCATGTTGTTGAAGAAAACTCAACCAAGAAGGAACCTGATAATAATAAATTTTTGAAGTCAAAGAAGAGTAAAAATTTCAAGTGTACTAATTCCAATTCTAAGTCGAATAAATGTTATCATTGTCATAAAATTGGTTACTATGCACATGATTGTAAAATTCTTAAAGCTGAAAAGAAGAAAGAAAAGATAAATAACAACAGAAAAAATGAACTTGTAGCAATAGTCACGGAAGCATTTGTAGCGGAAGCTCAAGTGAAATGGTGGATAGACACTGGTGCAACTCGTCATATATCAGGTAATCAAAATTCTTTCACGACCTATGAATTAGTGGGGGGCGATAAAGTTTTTCATATGAGAAACTCATCCTCTGCTAAGGTTTTGAGAAAAGGAACTGTTGAATTGAAATTCACTTTCAGAAAGATGGTCACATTGATAGACGTATTGCATAATCTTGATATTCGAAAGAACTTGGTGTCAGGTACGCTTCTTTCGAAGCATGATTTTAAAATGATTTTTGAGGCAGATAAATTTATTTTGTCGAAACAAGGTATGTTTGTTGGAAAAGATTTTGCTACAAATGGAATGTTCAAACTCAATATTGAAAATGAAAATATTTCTGCTTATGTTGTGGAGTCTTTAGATTTATGGCATGAACGTCTTGGTCATGTGAATTTTAGTTCAATTCAACATATGGTAAAAATGGATTAATTAAAGACTGTGGAAAGGATCAAGTTGCTAAGTGTTTAACTTGTAGTAAATGTAAAATAACAAAGAAACCTTTTAAGTCTGTTGAAAGGATATCCACGCTTTTGGCATTAATTCATACTGATATTTGTGAGATGAATTGTTTATCACGTCTTGAAAAGAGATATTTTATCACTTTCATTGACGATTACCTGATGTATACATATGTCTTTCCATTAAAAACAAAAGATGAGGCATTTGAGACTTTCAAAACATATAAAACAGAAGTTGAAAATAAATTAAGTTTGAAGATCAAATCAATTAGATTTGACAGAGGTGGAGGATATTTAAAATCATATTTTATTATTTTTTTTAGAAAAAAAAGGCATTGAGAAACACTTTACTATGTCTTATACACCACAACTAAATGGTGTAGCAGAAAGAGAAAAATAAAGAGGTGGAGGATATTTAAAATCATATTTTATTATTTTTTTTAGAAAAAAAGGCATTGAGAAACACTTTACTATGTCTTATACACCACAACTAAATGGTGTAGCAGAAAGAGAAAAATAAATTTTTCATCGAAATGGTTAAATCTATACTTTATGGATTTGGTATCACTGGAAATTTATGGACAGAAGCCTTATTTTCTGCACGTCATATTTTGAATCGAATTCCTTTAAAGAAACATGATTCATCCCTGTATAAACTTTGGAAGAATCGAAAGCCAAATATAAATTACTTTAAGGTATGAGATTGTTTGGCTCATGTTAGATTATCCGATCAATATTTGACTAAGATTGAATATAGAGGGGTAGATTGTGTGTTTACTGGTTATTCACAAACCAGTAAGGCATATAGATTTTTGAATCTTGAGACCCCAAGCCCTCACACAATTATTGAATCGTTGCATGCTAACTTTTTTTGAGCATATATTTCCTAAGAAAAAAAAATCTTTGGAACAAGATACAAGTTCTTCTATATCTCCTCTTAAAAGGAAAATAGTTGAGCCTCTAGAAGAGAGTCAACAAAGAGGCAGTTCAAGATCAGCCAAACTAAGAAACTTTGGACCTAATTTTCAAGCCTATTTAGTTGAAAAGGATCCTGAAAGTTATGCTGAAGTAATGTCTTCACATGATGCTCCTTTCTGGCGTGAAGCTATTGATGATGAAATGCACTCTATTATGTCATATAATACATGAATTTTATCAGACCTCCCTCTTGGATGTAAGTCTATTGGTTGTAGATGGATCTTTTGGAAGAAATTGAAATCTGATTGTACCTTAGATAAGTACAAAGCTCGCTTGGTAGCAAAAGGTTTTACTCAATTGAAATATATTAATAACTTTGATACCTTTGCACCTGTAGCTCGAATGATTTCTATTCGACTCTTAATTGCTTTAGCCGCAATTCATAATTTGGTAATACATCAAATGGACGTGAAGACTGCATTTTTGAATGGAGATCTAGATGAAGAGGTTTATATGAAACAACCAGAAGGATTTGTTGTTCCTAGTCAAGAATACAAAGTTTGTAAGCTTCTTAAGTCTCTTTATGGATTAAAGCAAGCTCCAAAATAATGGAATGAAAAATTTAGACAAGTAATGATTTCTAATAGCTACTCAATCAATGGTGGTGATATTTGCATATTTAGTAAATTTCAAAACAAATCTGGTGTTATAATATGTCTTTATGTAGACGATATGTTGATCTTTAGAACTGATATTGAAAGAGTCAAAGGAACAAAATCTTTTCTAGCTTCTCAATTTGAAATGAAAGATCTTGGAGAAGCTGATGTAATTTTGGGTATTAAAATCATAAGATCAGCGAATGGCTTGACTCTTACTCAATCAAGTTATATTGAGAAAGTTTTAAAGAGGTTTGGTCACTTTAACGACAAACCTGCTCCTACACCATTTGATCCTAGCATCAAACTAATGTGGAACTCTAGTGATGTTCTTGATCAGCTGACATATTCTCAGATTGTTGGGAGTCTTATGTATGCCATGTACCAGGCCGGATATTGATTACGCAGTAGAAAATTTGAGCAAGTTTACTAGTAATCCTGAAGTTAAACATTGGAATGCCTTAATTTGTGTTTTAAGATACCTGAAGGGTACGATTAATGTTGGCCTACATTATTCTATATTTCCAGTTGTTCTTGAAGGCTATAGCGATGCTACTTGGAATTCTGATCTGAATGACTGTAAAATGGATTTTCACTTTGGCTGGAGCAGCGATCTCTTGAAAATCAAAGAAGCAGACATGTATTACTCACTCAACCATGGAGTCAGAATTTATAGTTATGTCTTCTGCTGGAGAAGAAGTTGATTGGTTGCGATCTATGCTGATAGATATTCCTTTGTGTAGTAAGCCAATACCACCTTTAACTATCTATTGTGATAATCAAGCTACTATATTTCGGGCTTCAAATGATTGTTACTAAGGAAAGTCGAGACAAGTCCGTCTCAAATACAATCATGTGAGAAGATTATTGGAGAAAGGCATGATATTGCTTCAATACATGAAGTCAAGGTTTAATTTAGCAGATCCTTTGTCTAAAGGGTTAGACAAAGAGTTAGTGGTGGAAACTTGTAATGGGATGGGAATAAAGTATGTTGTAAATTAATTGTATTTTATGGTAACCCTACCTAATGATGTAATCTTGGGTTCAAAGGGAAAAAACAAGTAAAGTTACAATTGTGAAGCACATCAATAAGATTCTCATTTTCAAAATAAAATGAAATAAGCAGATGTACATGATTGAGATTCTTTTCTCTTAATATATTAATAAGACCGATCTCTGTTGGAGTTAGTAAGAAAACTCTTCATAAATTTTTTCGATATTCCTACTAAAGAGAATGATGAGATTATATTCTCTTAATAAGTCTATAAACTGATTTCGGTTGGAGTGTGTAGGAATACTCTTGATAGATTTATCGATACTTTGTTGTAAAGGAGGATGAGATTAATTTCTCTTAATGAAATTCATAGACTATTTGGTCGGAGTATGCAAAGTTACTCTTGATGAATTCACCGCACTAAGTGTGAAGTGGAGGCCGCTTCAATAAGATTTTAACATGAAAATCTTAAAGCACTTAGCTAAAAGGATTCAGGACACATGGAGGTAAGATGTCAAAGGATTTCAATTTTCACCGGAATATAGTGATATGCGTGGAGTATTTTTCTATTTCATTCAATGAACCACTTAGTTCAAGATTCGTTCACTAAGTAGTCAATGATATAGAAAGCCTTCACTAGCTGATGGTTCAAGTCCAAAAGACATCATTATTGATGCATGTTGCTAGATTAATGTCTCAAAATATTTTTTGAATTTTTCAAAAATAAAAATTTCTTGAAACAAGTGGGGGATTGTAAGAGTTAGTGTTTCAATTAATTTTGAAAAAAATTCATCAGTTAAAAGTTTTAAAATATACAAAATACATGAATCTGAATTGTAACATTTATTTTTATTTTAATTCTACGTTATAGGTTTTTTTTTAAGAGACTTTTTAATTCTACGTTATGGATTTTTTGAAAATAAGTTTTTCTTTTTAATTCATGAACCTATAATAAATACATTTTAATTAAAGTCTTTTCTTGCAAAACTTTTGTCCTATAAATTGAGTTTCTTTTGTTTGAAAAGATAAGCACTCAAAAAAAAAAACTACTTTCCCTTGAAAAACATTTGTGAGACATTAATCAAAAGGTGAAATCACCAATTCAAGAATAGAAGAGCAACATTCTTGAATGCTACTTGTTTTGTGGCTTAGTTGGATCCTGAAGATAAAGTTGTTATTTGTTCTTCCGTTTGCTCGTGGGAGAGACTCCAACTATCTTCAAGAAACGTTTTAACGTGCCTCTAAGCCAAGCACATGCACTACTAAAAAACTGATAAAAAACGACGGACAAAAAAGCGACGGAAGGCGTCGCTCCAAAAAGCGATGCCATTTGCCACACTATTCGTCGCTTTTTTCGAAAAATAATTATTTTTAAAATTATTTTACAAAATGCGACGGACTGCATCTCTTAGTCCGTCGCTATTTTTTACGGATTTTTGCGTCAAATATATATATAATTAATAATTATTTATCTAATATAAATAGTGACGCCGTCAGTCGCTTTTAATTTATTTTATTTTTTTAATTATTTTTAAAAAAAAGCGACGGGCGGCATCTTTAAGTCCGTCGCTTCTTGGTCAAAATATATGGTCAATTATTTTTAAAAAGCGAAGGACGGTGTCTCTTAGTCCGTCGCTTTTTGGTCATAATGTTGGTCAACTATTTTTTAAGAAAGCGACGGACATAGAGACGCTGTCCGTCGCTTTTTATTAAATATCTGAATGACAGACATAAATTTTCCCCCATTTCCCCATTTTTTAAAAACCTCATTCTCTCTTCCTTCTCTCCACTCCGGCACCCACCGTCCCACCGTCCACCATTCCGCCTTCCGTCGCCGGTGTTCGCGAGCAGTAGCTGTTGGAGGAGCCGCTGTCGCCGCCTCCTTCCCCTCTCTCTTCATTCTCTCCTTCTCCTTTAAGGTTAGAGTTTTATTTATAAAAAAAATAATTCAATTTGAGCTATATTTGATTTTGTTAGTTATTTAATTGTAATTAGTTTATTGATTTTGTGTTTATTGATTGTTAGTTTGAATTAGGGATTATTAGTTAGTGAGTGAATTAAAATTTTTAATGTTAGGGTTAGTTTGAATTAGCGTATCTTAGAATTTGTTTGAATTTGGGTATTTCTTGAGTTAATTAGTTTGATTTTGGAATTGTAGGATTAGTTTGAATTGGGGTATTTAAGGAGTTGTTTGAATTTGGGTATTATTTGAGTTAGTTTGATTTTTGGATTTTAGGACTAACTAGTTTGAATTATATTTGAGATTTTAGGACTAGTAGTTTGAATTTAGGATTAGGACTAGCTAGCTAGTTTGAATTTGGGATTTAAGCACTAGTTTGATTTTGAGATTTTAGGACTAGTTTGAATTTGTGATTTTAAGACTAGTTTGAATTTGGAATTTAGGACTAGTTTGAATTATATTTGAGATTTTAGGACTAATAGTTTGAATTTGGGATTTTAGCACTAGTTTGATTTTTGGATTCTAGGAGTACTTTGAATTTGTGATTTTAAGACTAGTTTGAATTTGGAATTTAGGACTAGTTTGAATTATATTTGAGATTTTAGGACTAATAGTTTGAATTTGGGATTTTAGCACTAGTTTGATTTTTGGATTCTAGGAGTACTTTGAATTTGTGATTTTAAGACTAGTTTGAATTTGGAATTTAGGACTAGTTTGAATTATATTTGAGATTTTAGGACTAATAGTTTGAATTTGGGATTTTAGCACTAGTTTGATTTTTGGATTCTAGGAGTACTTTGAATTTGTGATTTTAAGACTAGTTTGAATTTGGAATTTAGGACTAGTTTGAATTATATTTGAGATTTTAGGACTAATAGTTTGAATTTGGGATTTTAGCACTAGTTTGATTTTTGGATTCTAGGAGTACTTTGAATTTGTGATTTTAAGACTAGTTTGAATTTGGAATTTAGGACTAGTTTGAATTATATTTGAGATTTTAGGACTAATAGTTTGAATTTGGGATTT
>JAJONR010010593.1:0-16951 GCA_029582245.1 Solanum etuberosum
GAATATATTCTTTTTATTCAGTTTTTGAGCTTTTGTATGCTTGAGTTAGTCTTCCGCTTGTAGTCAGCCAGGATGAGGGTTCGCTTGGGGACCAGCAATGGTTCTCGAGTGCCGGCCACGTCCAGGGTGTAGGCTCGGGTCGTGACAAGTAGTTTTCTGATATTAATTTGACGTTTTTTCCTAGCTACTTAGATAATCACACAACTCAATATGATAATCATGTATGATAAATAACATTTTCGAATTCAAGTTTCACTGTTACCTACCACCATTAGTAAAAAAGATTCACTTGTCTAGCGCATTAAAAAAAAATTAAGCCTACAAATACAAACCGCATTTCAAAAATTTAAATAAATAAAAATATATTTTTATTGAAATTTAAGATTTTAGAGAAAATGATCTCCATCAACTTAAGAACTAAAATTTTACATTTATTTTGGGTGAAACAACAAAAGTAACAAACTACACAAAAATAATGCTCATATAAAGGCTTTTGTGTGTTTAGGACAAAGAAAAAAAAATATTTTTTAAGAAAAGAAGTAATTTCTTGTGTTATATATATAAATAAAATATATTATTTCAAAAATACTTATATATAATCTAGATATATTTTATAAAGGTGGAGAATAGAGATATAGGGTAACATATATTAGTGAACGGAAAGAGACCATTAATGTGAAAATTCGACTATCGGACACCTAATTTGTTTTTCCTAGTTATATTATTGTTTGATAGTCTTAAATAAACTTGTTTTCTAAAGAAAAATATTTTTTTCAAAATTTTTGACGAATCAAACAAAATATATCTATTTACCAAACAGTACACCCTTTATATATTTACAAATATTATATACTTTTCCGTACAAATATTTATTATAATATATATATAAGTTGTATATGTAATCTGTTCTTGACTAAAATACGATTTGACATTTGAATAGTCAAAGTGAAAGTATGAGCAATAAATTAGACATAAATTAAATATTGTAAATGAGTGAAAGATCCAATGGAAAATAGATAACACCACCTTTTTCTTCTATTTTCCATCACTCCATGGAATTGACTTGAAAAGATACGACAATTTTTTTTTAAAATTGGCAGTTTGCTACTTAAAGTTAAAGTTATGGAAAAAAGGAAAAGAAAGTAATACCATTCAATTTAAAAATATGGAAAAAGGAAAAAAAAAAAAGCGAAATTATTAGTAGAATTTTTTTTTGTTAATATCTTCATACTTAAATTAGCTATTAATGATCTCTTAGTTTCAAGTTGTATTTGATTTTAATCCTTCAGCATTTGAAGCAACAAAAACTAAGTGAAAAATATCTTGATATTGAAAAAAAATAAAAAATCACAACGCACAAGTTCTGTCTCACAAGACAAAAAAAAAATGCAAGAGAAATTCACAAGGTATAAGAATTCGCACGACACAAGTTAGGCCTACATAACTTTTTGCCTGAAAAAAAAAAATTCTTCTATATTTTTATATTACAAATTAGATACCACACAACTTATACGGTATAAAGTAACACTCTAAACTTTTATTTTGTAAAATTAGGTTATAATTAAAAATAGGAAAAATTGTATAAAATAACAAACTATTAATTCAAATTAAATGCTATAACCACAGTTTGATTTAATTGTAACCCGTAGCAAATTGTTGCCATTCACCTCTCTCCCTGAAATTCTCGCTCGCCACTCTCGTTTTCTTGCTGGCAGTGTCTCCCTCGCCTCTCTCACTTTTATACAAACACAAATGTATAAAACGCGTTTGTGTTTTTATACATTTGTGTTTGTATAAAGTGAGAGAAAAATGTATATATACATATCTTTTCGTTCGCCTCTCTCCCCAGAGAATCTCGCTCGCCACTCTCCTAGATCTCGCGCGCCACTCTCACTCGCCTCTCTCGCTTGTGTTTGTATAAAGCGAGAGAAAATTGTATATACAAATACATATATTTTCGTCCTATACACTTATAATTATACAAATACAGATCTTCTCCTGCCCAGTTTTCTTTTGTCTTTTTCTCTTTCTCGTTTTATATAAACACAGATTATACAATTGATTCTTTTGTATATGTATACCGAAATATACATATTAATAGCCATAGCAAACATAAAGTTTGCTTTGGAGCACAATTATACAAACTATAGTTTATATCATACAAATATAATTTTTATGTTTGCTAAACCTAAAATGTACTCATAAAAATACCCTAATCCACAAATTATAACTAAATAAGAAATAAGGAGAAGAGCGTAAGACAGTCGATTAAAAAGGTAAAATTAAAAGTCATCTCAAAATAAAAGATAATTTATTTAAAAAAAACTTGTTTTCACAATGAATTTTAGAGGATTTTGAGGGTGAAAAATGACATTCACATATGTGTGAGCTTATTCACCTTAATGTTTTCAAATGTGAAGATATAAGACAAGGATTTTATTACGTGGATTGTCAACACATTGAACATCACTCAATTTTCTACTCCGTTTAAAAAGAAGGCATAATATATAAACATTATTCTTAACTTGGCTTCAACGGACAACTATGCCCTCCAACTTTGACATTGCACAAGTAGACACTTAAACTTGTATAAAATTGAACACTACATACATGTCCTACATGGCATAATACACGTAGGATACAAAATTGTCATGTAGAGTGCCATGTAGGACGAATGTGTTTATTTATTCAGTTTTATACAAGTTTAAGTGTTTACTTGTGCACACTCCCCCCCCCCCTCCCCCCGCTCTTCTTTTTTTTTCAACAGTGTAATTTTAATTTTCCACATAACATATTTGAGAAGATAAGATTAAAGGGTATTTTGATATATTTGACATAACTTTAATTTAGGATCACCAAGATTGATTTTTTTTTTCTCTTTCTTAAACTCAATATCAAGTTATACTACGTGATTCTTTTTTAAACGAAAAAAAATAGTAAATAATTCTCTCAACATTTAATGGATTGGCATAGACGGGGAGAATTTAAAGAAAGAATTATGATGGATAAGATAAGAGAGACAAGATTAGGCATGTGAAGAGCAAATGCATATAAATTCAAGTGAGGAAGTGAGAGAAGTAATGATATGGGTATGAAAAAACGTAGAGATAGACCCAAGAATTATAGGACAGAGGTTATTAAGCTGGACATAATACACTTGCAACATACCAAAAACATAATCCTAATATAAGAGGATATGAAGGTTGACGATCATGTTATGGTAATAGCTAGGTTAGTAGATAATCTAGTGTGGTGTAGTTTACCTTTTTATTACTCTTCTATTGTTTTGTCCTTCGATTTTATAAGTACATGTTATTTATTTTCTTTATTTTGATTATCATATTATTTATTGTTACTATTGTTTTCGACTTAATTATGACTCAACATACTGCTTTATCACTGTGTTTCATTTTCAAACTTGATTTTATTCATGACTTACTTGAACTAAGAGTGTATCTGAAACAATTTATATGCCTTCAAACGTCAAATTAATATTAAATACACATTATTCTCTTCAAACTCTACTTATAACAATACACGAGTATATTATTATTCTTAACGCAACCAATTTCACCAATCGAAATTAGAATTTATCGTAAAAGGACTAGTCACTTTTGGCAAATTCTCTTGTTAATTCTATTCCACTACTATTTCAATTATTATTCTTTGGATATCACAACTTAAGTCTTGTGGTACGAAAATATTAATATATACTTTTAATAAAAACTAAAAAATATTTATTATTTATTTAATTATATCATCAGACGCAGCCATTAGATTCTTGCGTTGATGTTGGTGTGATGCGACTTCTATAAATCCATCAATCCAACGGTCCAAAGAAGCAACCCATTCTTTATTTTAATTCATATATATTTATTTAATTGGATATAAAAATTTAAAATATGTGAATATAAATTTTGAAATGTCACAAATAGCCTTGTTAGCTCAAAGCAGACATGTTGACGATCTCATGCCTGTTTAAGATTATTTGCTCTTATTAATAAGTAAAAAAAAAAAAAATGACATTATATTTGTATGACATTAAAGTAAAATGAAAAAGAAAAAATGGCTTGTACTTTTCTACCCAAACTAAAAGCTTATATTGAACCATTCCTATATCATATATGTGTAAATATAGGTACCATATAGATTTAATGTTATTTTCTAAATTAAGTTTTAAATGTTATTTTCTAAATAAAAAAATATATATTTTATGAGCAAAACGTTGATTATTAAATAATGATAGGCAAGGGATTGTGAGTACATATTCATTCTTTCGCTAGATGTCATCTCAGCTAATCACTATCACTATCACTGTCAATTTATTATTTTTTTATTTCCACGTGTCATTTTTCATGGGACCCACTTTTGAGTACACGTCATGCTGATTGTCAAATGGGCCCAACGAGAGAGTCTAGAGATACATCTGTCAGTCAGAGTAAGGCACGTGACTAGCCGCAGGTGACGGTGCGATGATGTCACGTGACTTTCAAAAAGCTCTCCAATATTTACTTCGTTAATGTCACGACATGACGTTAACACAATATTTTTAGTCCATAGTAAAACCCTTCGATTAAAAAATTATATTGTGTATATATTAGGTGATCAGTTGAAATATTTAATAAAAAAAAAATTTAGGCGAGGAAGATCGAAGATTATTACTAGAGTCTCTTTCGTCAAAATATTATGTGCACGAATAGACATGCTAAGAACTTGATTCTTTTATAATTTTTGTTAGTCATGAAACTTAATTTCAAATGATCAACTTTACGGGAATTATAAAAGTTTTCGACATAATAGTTTTCAGTATCTTTTTTTTATTCCCTTTCCTCGATTTCTTATGGTATATTCCTTTTGTTTCATATTATTTATCTCTTTTATACGTTCTTAAGAAATCTTAAATAAGAAAGATTGTTATACTAATTAACCATTTATTCTTTTTATCCCTCAATAAGAATTAATTCAAAAGAAAAATAAATTAAAATAATAAGAATTAATTATATCTTGATTTTATAAATTAATATTTTGAATAAATTTTTTCAGTAATTTGAATAATAAATATCAGACGGAGGAAGTAGAATTTTTTTCAAAAAGTACCCTTTCCAATCTTTTTAAAGATTTTTTAGATGACTTAAAATTGTTCATGGAAGTCAAAGGAAAAGAAAATTTATCACAACATCAATGACAGGCAGCCTATTAGGCCTTAGCTCTAATTTTTACCTTTGACACGTTCCTTTAATTTAGTTCAACTTTACTAAAACTCGAATGATGTTGCAAACAAAAATAAAGTATAATTAGTGGACACAATGTATTTAGGGGTCGTTTGGTTGAAAAATAAATAATGCAAGAATTAGTAACGTAGGGATTAATAATACAGGGTATGTTTTTATCAAGTGTTTGGTTCATTGCTTCTCACCTCATCTTGTGTTTGGATTAAAAGTCTACAAAAATCTTCTTTCCAACTATACTCTTGAATTATTATGAAATTTTCTATTTTATGTAATCGAGTCAAGGTAGATAATTGCTGGACAATATAAATTTTTATGGTTTTCTGACTAGCTAGGAGAAGAACATTTTTGTTGTCATGTTTGCTATTTTCTCACTTGAATTATTTGAGGGTAAATAATTGTCATCTTAATAAATTAATCACTTAAAAAACGTTAATTTTCAATGTAGAATAGATAGACCGTCTACTTTAAAATCGAAAAGACGGTAAACAATAGTAAATTTATTAGGAGAAATAGTCCATGTATTATGTAATAACCCATGAACCCCCACTTAGCTCCGATCCGTCTCTGACTCAAAGCAACTTTGAGAATCGCAACAAATAAAAGTTGGATGCTACAAAGTTGCGATTCTCAAAGTTGCTTTGAGTCAGAGACGGATCGGAGCTAAGTGAGGGTTCATGGGTTCGGATGAACCTAGTAGTTTTTCCGTAGACCCTATATTTTTATTAGAAAGTTAAAAAAATATATATATGTATATTAACTTGTGAACCTCCTAATAAAATTGAATGATGTCTCGGTAGAAAGGAAGGGGCCATGAAAATATTTTCCCACACTAGAGTACTTGTGGGTTCAAACCCCAAACGTTTTTCCGCATGCTTTGCAATATTTTTTTTCTTCTTTACAACCCCAAATTCTCTATCATGAAAAGTTTTTCGCATGCTTTGCAATATTTTTCTCTTCTTTAGAGCCTCCAAACTCTTAATTCAGGCTCCGTAGAAGATGATACATCAATTGCTGATAAAGATCAACTCCTATATCTTTCTCTTCCTCAGAGATTGAATTGAAAGTCGACTGAATGTGATGAAAGGTTATATGCTTAACACATGCAAGTCTCTCTAATTGAGCTACCAACCCATTTTATTGATTGCTATAGCATTCAACTTTTTGTTCATGGCAGCCCTAATTGCCATTCTTTTATGACGTATTCCAATTCACTTCTTATCACTTTCAAACACTAAATATTCATGTTTTTTAGTATACCACCTTATTGTCTGGCTGTAATTAGTGCATGTGAAAGTTAAAGAAAATATGAATGTTAAATTTTTTAAACTATTAAATCACTGAAAAGTCAATTGCGAATTATAATAGTCAATAGTAAATTTTGATTGATAATTTTGAAAATGTATTAAGCGCGACCCAATTTGTTTGGGACTAAAAGGTAATTAGTGTAATTTGTTAAGTGCTACAGTAAGTTAAATTACGTTTTTAATAATTAATTAAAAGAATCATTTACAATGTCAATTTGTATTATTCCGAACTCAGAATAATCGGATTTCAATTTGAATACCGAATATTGATTCGTGATTTTTAATTATGGAAAAAATTTAAATTATATACGTCGCTAAAGTCCTAAAATATTTTCAATGAAAAATCAATATAGCTTAGTAGGTTCTAATAGGTTGGTTTTCTCTCTTAAAACCTTGATACCAAGTCTCATTTTCTATAGATTTTTCTACGTAGGGTTGGCTATAAATCATTAAATATCAAATTTAATTACTGTATTGGATTGAATTGAATGTTGAAAGTTTGGTATTTGATATATATATTTAATTATCGATTGAAGAATTTAAATACTGAAAATATTGAATCGAATATTGAATACTCATCCGTGATGAGCTATTTACCATATATAATTGGATATTAAATTTAATGATTGATTTTCATTAGGGCATGAGGTTAGCTAGATAGTTGAGTGTTGTCTTCCTCATTTTTCTATACGGTTAATTCTAGTGTTACTTTTTATAGTTTATTGTAGTTTGAGTTTGGCTATTGTCTCTGAGTTTTTTTACAATACAATTACGGGTCGTTTGGTAGAGAATATTAGAAGAAATGATCCATGTATTATGTATGGTATTATTTAATATTATGTTTGGTAGGAATTTGGGACTATGTATGTAGGATGTGTTACTAATACCTTTCATTTTGAGGAATTAGTAATATATAGGATTTAATATCATAGGATAAGTCTATGTAAAGATAAAAATATCCTTCAAATTATTTTAATTATTTTCTTGATTTTATGTTTTATATTTGTACTAGTAAATTAATTTAAATAAATTAGCTTACAAATTATTTAGAGAGAGTTGTTTTTTTACTAAATAAATCCAATACAAATCAATACAAAATTTGAAATGTGATATATATATATGATTTTCTAATTATTTATATATTGAACAATTTATAAAATTGCATACCTATTAAAACTACAACTTATAATTTCTATGTGTAAATGTAGATAATTTATTCAGTTTTACTATTATTTACCGTCTTTTCGGTTTTAAAAGTAGATGATTTATGTTTTTTTAAATTGAAAATTGTCATTTTGTGAGTGATCAATTTATTAAGATTACAATTATTTATCCTAAAATGATTCAAGTGCAAAAATAGCAAACATGACAATAAAATTGTTCTTTTCCCTAACTAGTTAGAAGGCCATAAAAAAATAATATAGTCCGACAATAATCTACCTTGACCCAATGATATAATAATTCAAAGGTATGATTGGAAAGAAGTTCTTTATAGAGTTTTAATCCAAACACAAGATGGTGGGAAACAATGAATCAAACACTTGATAAAAATAAACCCTGCATTATCAATTCATGCACTATTAATCTCTGCATTACTAATTCCTACACTACTAACTCTTACGTTATTAATCTTTGTACCAAACAACCCCTTTTATCTTGTTATGACCTATTGTTTAGGATTATTTATCAGGTTGTATATAATATTTTGTCATAACTGGCTCCATTTTTCGCTATACTTTATCTATATTATTTTATTGTTCTTTTTCAAACTTAGAGTCTACCATAAATAGTCTCACTAAATCTAAGATAGATTTGTTTATACCTTTCACAGGCCCTATTTTCTCGGATTACACAAGATATGTTATTTTAACAAGTGATTTGAATGTTTGATTGACCTTATTAACAAATTCATAATATTAAGATTTGAGAGTGAAAATTTAATCTCTACTCGTAATTTTATAAAGTGTTAGACAAATTATGAATATATTTGGTCAAAATATCTTATCCATCAATACATAATTACAGAATTATCATACCAAAGTTTGATTTGTCAGATCAAATATATCTATTTCAATTATCAATTATCGAAATTTTCAATATTAAAATTTAAAAATATCGAACCAAATATCGAACGTCGTCCGTAATTCATTACCATCAGCCCTAAACTAATTTCACCTCCATAAGACCACACCAAAACTCTGCAGGAGAGAGAGAGAGAAAGAGCCTTGAGAAGGAGAACCAAATCCTTTCCTTAACCTTCACGCCTCCATTAACACACTTCCTCATTAATAACCCCTCTGTTTTTTCCACTGTTTTTTCTCTTCATTCTATGCAGCTTAGTAGAAGAAAAAATAAAAATAGCCTTAAAGAGGAAACTCAACCCCACCCCCTAATTCCCCCCTACCCCCCACCTTCACTCCTCTTTAAATTCCCACTTGTTCCACTCTACACTTTCTCAGAGCTAAAAAAAAAAAGTAAGAAAACAGAGCTAGAGCTACTTAACCAAAAAACAGAGCAACTCTCAGTGTGAGAAACTTTTACACTCTTTTCAAAAGTTTAAAGTGAGAAAACAAGAAAAAAGTTTAGGCTTTTAGATGGGTTCTTGTAAAGAAGAAGAAACAAAATGGTTGTGGGTTAATGGACCTATTATAGTAGGTGCAGGTCCTTCTGGTTTAGCAGTTTCAGCTTGTCTTAAAGAAAATGGAGTCCCTTCACTCATTCTTGAGAGAAGTGATTGTATTGCTTCTTTATGGCAACAAAAAACTTATGATCGCTTAAAACTTCATCTTCCTAAACAATTCTGTCAACTCCCATTGTTTGATTTCCCTGAAAATTTCCCAAAATACCCCACAAAACACCAGTTCATTTCTTACCTTGAATCTTATGCTAACCACTTTTCAATCACCCCCAAGTTCAAACAGAGTGTTAAAGTTGCAGAATTTGATGAAGTTTGTGGGTTTTGGAAAGTACAAACTCAAGATTTTCAGTATTTTTCGAAATGGTTGATTGTTGCAACAGGGGAAAATGCAGAGGCAGTTGTACCAGAAATTCCAGGGATTGATAAGTTTAAAGGAAGATTAATGCATACAAGCGTTTATAAGTGTGGTACTGAGTTTATTAATCAAAGGGTTTTGGTAATTGGATGTGGAAATTCTGGTATGGAAGTTAGCTTAGACCTTTGTAGACATAACGCCATTCCTCACATGGTGGTCAGAAATTCTGTAAGTACATTCCCCTTTTAACTTCTTCTTTTTCGTGTTTTTGATAAGAGGAGTTACTCAGATGATAAATTCGAGTCTTGAGCTATTTGTTGTTATTTTGAAATATCTGGCTAAGAATGGATGGATATTTATGACGCTATCATTATCATTGTTAATACTAATGAATCATGCAACACTTTATTGGGTGTAACACCAATATGTCTATTTTATGTAGGTACATTTACTTGTATTAATTTATGAAATTGATGAGTTTGTGTGTTAAGTTAAGCATGTTTTGATGTAAATTAACATTATTAATTATTTATATTTCATGTTTTTTTTTTTTATGCAGGTGCATATTTTACCTAGGGAAATGTTTGGAATATCAACATTCTCAATAGCTATGGCACTTCTAAAATGGATGCCTTTAAGAATAGTTGACAAGTTCCTATTACTAGTTGCTAATTTAACCTTAGGTAGCACTGATAAATTAGGTCTCCGGCGACCAAAAACCGGTCCTCTTGAACTTAAAAATGCCACCGGAAAAACTCCGGTACTCGACGTTGGAGCATTATCACAAATAAAAACCGGAAAAATTCAGGTAAATTTTCAAAAAAATCTTACATTTAGCCAAAAATTAAATAAATCTTTAATTTTGTCTAATGGGTGATTTTTCTTGTAGATAATGCCAGGTGTGAAGGAAATTACTAAAATAGGTGCAAGATTTTTAGATGGCAAAGAAGGAGAATTTGATTCAATAATCTTGGCAACAGGATACAAAAGCAATGTGCCTTCTTGGTTTAAGGTATGATAACAATGATAATACTCGCTCTCTTCTGTTCTGTTCGTATTAAGTTAAATATCGTCACATAAATTCTAAAAAAAAAATATTGTGGGGTGGGGAAATGACAAAAGGGATAATAAGGCAATGAGTATTTTGTTGTTACCTTATAAAGTTTCTAGTTTTATCTTTACTCTCAATCTCACATCACTTTCATTCTTACACATGCAGAAGCCTACAAAACGTTTCTTAAATCAAAAAAGAGAATTTCTGATCTCATTTGTCTGGACTTTTCCCTATCATCACCCCATCTATATTTTCCCAAAAAAAAGATTAAATTAAATTAATGTGTGTACTTCCTAGTTCCTATAGCTTGGGAATACAATAATGATATAATTCATGTCACAATTATTATTTTCATATTTATTGAATACCTATACACTATAATGATTAATAATAATACATATAGACTAAGTACAATTATATATAATGAAAATATTTTTATTATTTTGTGGGACAAAATTGACCAAAGATATGCACTTACTAGACCATGCATAGTGGCATATGTCCTATGGTTTATTTATATGTAGTGAAAGGTACCAACTTGTTGAGACTTTTAGGTCTATCACATGCAAGATTTTTTCTATTTTTCCAAAATTAATGATGAAATATATTATAATTTCAAACTAAGAAAATCAAATTTAATTTAAATATTAATTTTGTAGGGAAGTGATTACTTCACAGAGCAAGGGATGCCAAAAACACCATTTCCAAATGGTTGGAAAGGGGAAAATGGATTATATACAGTGGGATTTACAAGAAGAGGAATTTTAGGGACTGCAAATGATGCAAAAAACATTGCCAGGGACATAACTGAACAATGGAGAGAATTCAAGGGCTTCTGTAAAAACTTTTGTACTACAAGAAATCTATCAGATTGCCAAGGCATATGTTTTTAGCCTTTTTAGTTACAGAGTTAGATGATAGTTATATTTTCCAAAAAGGGTCTTAAGTTTTGGAAAAAGTAGTTAGGGGGTTCATAAAATGTAATTTTAGTTTTTCAATATTTTCAACAAGAGGAAAGTTCATCCTTCTATCTTGTCGTTTTTTACAATCTCTTGTCAATTTTGTAAATTAATCAAATTTTTTTATGTAATTTTCTGAATTTTTTTAATTGTTTTTTCGTACATATACTTCTTTGATGGCTCTGCTACTACAAATGCATGCTCAATGTTAGATGTTAAAAAGTTGCGCATTAAAAATAAAATGAATAAACGACCTGATGTCTTAGGGTTCATTCAGGATGACGATCTTAATAGAATTTTCTTCATATTCAGAACTCGATCCCAAGATCTATAGTTAAGAAAAAATAATCTCACTATTGTACCACGAACTAATGAATACTCTCCTTAGTATAACTTAGCCAAATTCATTTGTGTATATACATCCCAAATTCATTTTTCTTAGGAGATCTCCAATATATTTATGAGTTTAATTGATGTTCCATAACTCAATGTAAAAAGTCAAAGGGTGAGATCATCAATTGTTCTGAAAACGGAGAAAGCCGTTAGATATTTTAAGCTTTTTCAGTTTCAATCTTTCCTTCAAAATCAACTTCTTTATCTCTTTCAAACAACAATCTTACTCTGCTGATGCCATAAAATAGTACTACACTTTTTAATCCTAAATCTATCATTGCCTTTCCTAATCTAACTTCATATACCGATCGTGATAAAAGTAGTTAATAAGTATTATTTCATCCTTAATCAGAGTCTTAGGTTCGAGTCTCTTTGATATGGAGTCACATTTATTATGGAGCGTTTTACTCCATATGGAATTTAGTCAGACTCCAATATATATATATATATATATATATATATATATATTGACATTTGATGAGAAACCAAAAAAACATAAAATCTAATTTCATATTTAGTCTATGAAATGTTAAATATTTGTATTATTATTATTGGCAAAGATTAATTCATTCTCTAGTAATCCCCCATTTATCGAAAGTTAGAATGGAATAGATTATGGCACGTTTGTTCACTTAGTTAATCATATGGTCAAATATGTATTAACTTTTCATAATTGTTTAATTATTTAAAAAGGATGAAATGGTATATCGTGTTCGATTGATTGAGATATGACTCGTTACTAGATTCAACATATATTGATCTAAATAAAATTTCAACGAGATATATAAATCAAAACATGTTTCGACTTATCTGAACAAGCACATCTAAAATCAATACATAAATATGTTTTTTAACTTGAATTCAACTGATGATATTTATGTCCTTTAACTTTATATGTGTACACGTAAACACTGAAACTTGTGTAAAGTTGAACAAGTAAAACTCATATGTCCTATAGTCTACAAATAAACATAAAATTTATACTACAATACAAGTTTAAGTGTTTATTTATTCACATTCAAAACTGAAGAACAAAGATATCAGATAAGGACGAGTTAAAATGTATTGTGCCTGATATATAATCCAACTACCTTTTGTAGTAGTATATTGAATAGCCAAGAATGTACCATAGAATAGACCTAACCCCCACCTAAAAGTAAAACCTTCCAAGAAAGAGTAAAAGGCCAGAGAAAAATTCACCCAAGTCTACTTGATGCAAGCTAAGGTATAGTGTGAGGGAAATTTTAAATTAGAATATAGCTTAGAGTGAGGGAAACGTGCAGTGATATTATTGAGTTGTGTAGTAGTTGTAGTTTCCCTCATATGCACGCTGATTATTGAGACAATGATGGACCTCTGACATTATCTATTGTACTATATATTATACGTGCTACATTTCACTACATACTTGTATACGTAATATTGACCACATCCTTAATCATTACATACAATTATTATATAATGGATTTCTTCAATGTTTTATAAACTTGCCACGTAATTTATAATGTTTTTATAAGAATGATCTCACGTTGGATCATGACTCCTTATAATGCATGAAACAATTCTATTTTCTATGAGTTCAGCTTTTAAAATATGAGTTAAACCAAAACTCACTTAAGTTTTGTATCTAATTCTTCATATCTTAAACTTAAAATTTTGACTCCACCTTGTATGAGATTGAGTCAGGCCCATTGATCAGTTCCAATGTGGGAACCCTGGACCGTGCAGGGTTATGAATCGAATATACCCCCTATCCATGATTGTGCACGCGCTAGCGATTAGATTCATCCCACATCAAACCATTCAATACACTTAATATATATGTTTCTTATCTGATGTTTCGTATCCGTACTGAATCTAAGCTCGCATCGCACAGGGATCATGAATATTTTCATATTCATGGCTCGAATCCAAAACCTCAACAGTTTCGTCCACCGCACCATTATTCCAACCATATACCAAAAAAAGTCGCCAAATATCAGAACTTTGTCAAAGAAAATATGGAATCTCTGTGTGTGTATTAATTTGAAATCAAGTTTAGGTAAAATTTGGGGCATTATTAGATGAGAAAATAAAGAAGAAAAAGTCCAAAGGGAGAGTTAAGAGAGTTTTGCAGAGTGGGCAGCGTTAATTAATTGAATGGGAAGAAGGAAATGCAAAGTCCAAATCACACGCTTTCCTTCTCAGTTACTCCCATGCACGCCTCTTCTGTCTTTACTGACTTCTTATTACGTCATTCCATTCCATTCTATTCTATTCACGCACTTCTTATATTGCTATAAAAATATGGTGCGGAATTTTGAGTTTGAGCTTTAAATATAAAAAAAAAAAAATGATAAAAAAGGTTTTCTTTCGAATAGGCCTTACACGACGCGAATCGTCATACTAATATAAAATCAAAATTCATAAGATTGAAAGTTTAATTCCGCCTCGAGTGGCAACTGATGCATTCATTTCAATCTTTTGACCTATTTGAATGCAATCCCATCTTTCTTTCTTTTCTTTCATCGCATTTAATCACAACACAAACGCCAAAGTGAGCATCTTTCAAACTTAGTACAACTATCAACTTGCTCCTATTGCACACCCTCCGTCCAATTTTATTTGTTATGTTATATTTTTTGAATGTTAAATTAGATCATATTAAATCAAAATTTTAAATAAGGTATTCAAAAGTTATATGAAAAGTACTATGAATTGCAATTTTTTGTATATCAATATGATGAAAAAATACATCCTAAAATATCAGTCAAAGTTTTTATAGTTTGACTCTAAAAAAAGAAAATTATGACAATTAAAAGTGCACTGAGATAATATTTATTTTTTAAAAAAAAGAAGTTAAAAAAATCGTATTTTTAATTTTTTATTTAATTTTAAAATAAGTGGTGTGTGTTTTCAAATTAAAAAAATATTTTTGTTTCCTTTCATGTTTCAAAATTAGCCTTATTTCAATACAATGAGTTTTACACTAAAAGCACCATTTATTTTTAGAAAAAAACAAAGTGAGCACCATTTATTATCTCTACACTATATGACGTTTGTTTAGATTTTCTTCATATATTTCAACAGATATCAAATCATACACACATATATAATTGTATAAACCAGATTAATCGTCCATTTCTTTTCGATAAAGATAATTAACTCAAATTAACACATTTACCGTAGGCGTTTAAATAATCTTTAATTGAAGTCGAAAAAGATTGAAATTGATTTTTTTGAATAGATTATTTGCTGTTTAATATAAATTTAAAACACAAATTAAAAGTTTGTAAACAGTGCAATATTGTTGATGGACAAACCGCTGGGTTATTAATTTTATTTTAAACATAAATACATAATACATATATATTTATCTTCTTTTTAGTAATAACTAACACGCTCTTGAATCTATCCAAATCATACGCATGCTTGAAGATTGTACATGACACATTTTTGTTATAAGCAGGGCGGAGCTAGGTAGGGTTGAGGTCCGAGAGGGTTTATGATCTGAATTTCCTTCGATGAATAAAATTATAGTATTTATATATGATTAAAATTATTTTATAATTATTATAGTACAGGTTGAACCATCTTTAACTTCTTCATATGTTTACTTATTCATATTTTGAACCATTAATGCTGAGGCGTATCTCGGGAGGTCATCGGGTTCACGTGAACCCATGCTCCCCTCCAGAGATCATATATAGTAATGTTATATTTATTTTTTTAAATATTGAAATATAGATGTGTGAACACACACTCGGAGTATCACATAATGCGATAATGACTGAGTGCACCTCTCTACGTGAGGTTAGAAATTTGAATTTTATATTTATCTTGTTTTATTTTTCTTTCTAAATTAGATAACACTTCTCTAAGTAGTAATTGATAGCACTTTTGGCATTTTAATTAATTCAGTATATATATATAAGAATTAATTTTGGACCTATAATATTAAAATTTTAACGGTTTTCAGTAGTAAAAACTTAAATGTCGAACCGATCAAATTTATATTTTAGATCAACATTTTTGTAATAGTGCAGCCATCATCTCAAAATCCTGAATACGCCTTTGTATTTATGAAATTTCTGATTCCATTACTAGTGACGGAAAATTAAATTAAGGTGCATGTCTGTCTATTACAAGAGACAAATAAGGTGGGACTGTGATTGCTGAAATATAACCTCAAACGTAGACTGCAAAATAGTATTAGAAATTTCAAGTATAGATTGGCATGACTCCACATGCATGCAAACATTACTGTCAAACTATTGTTCATTCAATTCTCCCATGCACTCTATAAACATCCACTCTATCTCACACAAGATAAGAAAAGGTTTATATATACCTGATTGTTTCTCTCTAGATTTTACTTGTACAATCACACTGAACATGTTGTACTTATCGTTGATTTTATCCTATTTTCCCATATATATCCTCAACTTCTTCTTTTTTTTAATGTGAGATGTTGCCCAATCTGTGTTTATAAACAGCACTACTGATTACAACAAACTTTGCAGAAACACGAAGTTACCAAAGTTTACTGAACCAGTGAAAAAACAGAAGAACAGAAATTAATTCACAAACTAAAATCTGAAAAATGTACCAGAATCTGGAAAAACAAAACAGAAAGAAGATCAAGCCCACTGATTGCACAGTGTCCCCTTAAGGAAATTATTCCCCTCTAGTATCCGAGGTTTGATTTGGAATATGTCCTCTCAGGATAGAATGATCTCAATCACCAGTGTATTGATACCCAAAACGCTGGTGTCAACGAACCACTCAACAGCAGTAAAGTACACGAAAAAATTTGTGCAGAAGAAGAAGAAGAAATCAGAAATTTTAGTAAGTAAAAAGTATGAAGAATCACTGGTATTTATAGGCAAGAGGAACTGTTTCATTGCCATCCAGTGAGTTTGATTAGGATTACTAGTGAACCGACTCAGCTTGCTAATAGCACATGCTATATCTGGTCGCGTACAATTCATAATATACATCAAACTTCCCAACACTCTGGCATATTCCAATTGAGAGT
>JAJONR010010594.1:0-11942 GCA_029582245.1 Solanum etuberosum
CCCTAGACTTGGTAGCCACCCATCACCAAAAGTAAAGAAATTATACCTATCATGATAGCAACCATTGATGTGATAAAACTAAGCAATTATAATCAACATCCACTTTGATTTCAACTTCCAATTGTCAATTGCAAAAGTAAAATTGGAAACCCCCAAACTAAAGATGTTTTTCACAAGGTCAAATATCTCATACACAAAGCTCTAAAAAATACGTTATTCCAACTTTGGCCAAAAAACTCTTTTCTCTCTATTTTCATTCTCCTTTGGGTTATTTATAGTTTTCCAAAATTCACTACGTGACCAAATCGGTGCTATTAGTGTTCCCTTCGCCCTTATATTATATCACTAGCCGAAAGCATTTTCCTTTATCTTTAACATCACATTACTTACCGGAACCATTTTCCTTCGGCACATTATCACTAGCCGAAACCATTTCCCTTCGAATTTATATCATATTGATAACACTAAAACTACTCTCAAAAGAAATTCGAAGAGTAAGGGGTCGTTGTCAATAAAAATACTCAACTAAGAGCAGTGGTCGAATACCACAAGGAATGGTATAATGATAAGAATTCAACTAAGAAATTAAGAATGCATACTTGTTCATTGTAGTAGGTTAAGACAAATGTGTGAATGATTCCACCAAATTTACTAAAAGAGTTTATAGTATCAAATGTCACCATAAAAAAATAATTGGGAATTCAAGTAATTAACCAGTTACTGGGAGTGTGGAGATTGGAATCGATGTCACATAGGGGTAATTGTGTTTCTCAATAGTGCTAAACAATCATGGATAGACTGGGTCAACTTCAATGATACTAATCTTCTTTCGATCTCATAGCATTAGTTCATAGAATTTCTTTTCGTTCTCATCAATGTGAATAACAAAACAACCCATTACCTTACGATATATCTTTTTTCGAGCAGATTTGGGGCAAATAGATTTGAATCATAATTTCTCTTTCAAGCAAACTATAGAAATCAAACTTAAACTATATGCATCAAACTAATTACCAACTCCAATCGATCTGTTACGAGCATTAATTGAAGATCGAAAATAGGATTAAGTTTGCAAGCTTAACTCATAAGTTAACCTCATGCTAATTAGCCTAAATCCATGAATGAAAAACAATAAAATAGAGCAAAACACAATATCCATTATATTAAATCAACACCCAACTCCATAATATCACCCCTAGACTTGGTAGCCACCCATCACCAAAAGTAAAGAAATTATACCTGTCATGATAGCAACCATTGATGTGATAAAACTAAGCAATTATAATCAACACCCACTTTGATTTCAACTTCCAATTTTCAATTGCAAAAGTAAAATTGGAAACCCTCAAACTAAAGATGTTGTTCACAAGGTCAAATATCTCATACACAAAGCTCTAAAAAATACTTTATTCCAACTTTGGCCAAAAAACTATTTTCTCTCTATTTTCATTCTCCTTTGGGATATTTATAGTTTTCCAAATTCACTACGTGACCAACTCGGTGCTATTAGTATTCCCTTCGGCCTTATATTATATCACTAGCCGAAAGCATTTTCCTTCATCTTTAACATCACATTACTTACCGGAACCATTTTCCTTCAGCACATTATCACTAGCCGAAACCATTTCCCTTCGAATTTATATCATATTGATAACACTAAAACTACTCTCAAAAGAAATTCGAAGAGTAAGCGGTCGTTGTCAATAAAAATACTCAACTAAGAGCAGTGGTCGAATATCACAAGGAATGGTATAATGATAAGAATTCAACTAAGAAATTAAGAATGCATATTTGTTCATTGTAGTAGGTTAAGACAAATGTGTGAATGATTCCACCAAATTTACTAAAAGAGTTTATAGTATCAAATGTCACAATAAACAAAAAAATTGGGAATTCAAGTAATTAATCAGTTACTGGGAGTGTGGAGATTGGAATCGATGTCACATAGGGGTAATTGTGTTTCTCAATAGTGCTAAACAATCATGGATAGACTGGGTCAACTTCAATGACACTAATCTTCTTTCGATCTAATAACATTAGTTCATAGAATCTCTTTCCGGTCTCATCAATGTGAATAACAAAACAACCCATTACCTTACGATATATCTTTTTCGAGCAGATTTGGGGCAAATAGATTTGAATCATAATTTCTCTTTCAAGCAAACTATAGAAATCAAACTTAAACTATATGCATCAAACTAATTACCAACTCCAATCGATCTCTTACGATCATTAATTGAAGATCGAAAATAGGATTAAGTTTGCAACCTTAACTCATAAGTTAACCTCATGCTAATTAGCCTAAATCCATGAATGAAAAATAATAAAATAGAGCAAAACACAATACCCATTATATTAAATCAACACCCAACTCCATAATATCACCCCTAGACTTGGTAGCCACCCATCACCAAAAGTAAAGAAATTATACCTATCATGATAGCAACCACTGATGTGATAAAACTAAGCAATTATAATCAACACCCACTTTTATTTCAACTTCCAATTGTCAATTGCAAAAGTAAAATTGAAAAACCCAAAACTAAAGATGGTTTTCACGAGGTCAAATATCTCATACACAAAGCTCTGAAAAATACTCTATTCCAACTCTGGCTAAAAAACTCTCTTCTCTCTATTTTCTTTCTCCTTTCGACTATTTATAGTTTTTCAAAATTTGGCCTAAAATTCACTACGTAACCAACTCGATCAGTGATATTAGTCGGACTCGTCGAAGCTGATCGGTGGATCATCGCTTGTTCCTCAGCTCGTCTTTCATTTGCTTTAGGCTTCAGGTGTTTGAACCTCAGTATGCGAACTCGTTTGAGTCTGCTTTTCACATTCGACTGATCACCAATTTCCACTTTCGTTCACCTTTTAAGTCTTCATTTTTTATCCAAGTCTTGTAACCTTCGGTGATGATCATCTTATTCGCCTTTCAATTTCGATGAGTCGCTGTTTCTCTTTTGATTCACCGACCTACCTCGATTATATTCAGCTGTGAGCACTGTAACTTCGGGCGAGGTCATATCATTTGGGCTATCCGCCATTTTGGTTAGATGACTCCAGTGTAGAGTTTACACTTCTTTCGATGTTTCTGACATTTCTTTCAATTATTCATCATCGCCTTGTCCTTAGCCTTCATAGTTGTTAATCATCAAAATATCATTAGAATAAGACATAACTAGGCATTGAAGACACTAATTGTTTAACTAAAAAAAGCCTCAAATGAATGTAAATCTACCACTCATCACATATCACTTGCCGAAATCATTTCCCTTCGGCATAATATCACATTACTTGTCGGAACCATTACCCTTCGGCACACTGTCGCTAGCCTGAACCATTTCTCTTCGACTTTATATCATATCACTAGCTATAACTATTTTCCTTCGGTTTTATATCACATCACTTGCCGAAATCATTTCCCTTCGGCATAACATCACATGTCTCATCATGGTGTACACAATAAATGCAAATAAGTAATTTTACACCATAAGGAAGAGACAACAATTCAAGAAATTCAAGTCCATATTAATGCCCTCAAAGCATTTCATCAATCAACCAACATAGGGTCATCACAAGGTAATTCACAAAGCATTATGATCAACACATTACCTTTTCATTAATCCCTTTTGTGTTCATTAAGGTTAAACAAGTGGAACAATGATCCCATCACCTCATTCCTATTACACCTCAACACACACAATGAAGGAAAATACACGATTCGAATAGATTTACAAGGTTTAGGAGATCACTTACCTTAATTCAATCAAATGGTAAATCCAAGACTTGAGTCTTCCCTTTCCGAACTACTTCCAAAGCCACACAATCTATTTCAATCAAGTAATCACAATAAGATTCCGAAAATAACAATACCTAATTCATACTCTTTGAAAAATGGGTCAACTAACTTAAAACCCAATTCCGTAAATGAGATATGAATCCGTAAAATCTTTACTTGAAAATGTTACCCAAGGCATTTGAAACTCATTGGTAAAAAACATTTTCGAAAAAGGAGTTAAATCAATTCACAATTACCAGTTTAGTTTAGAACTCAAGTTCTTGAAAATCCTTGTCATTTCCCAATCAAAATCTCAAGTTTCGATGTTAAAAAACATAAATGAGTAATCGAAAATAAAGTTTTAGGGTCACAATAACTTACCCAAATTATTTAGCACACGAAATCTCTTCAAAATCACCTCCAAGAGTTTTACAAAGCTCAAAAATGAAAAATGGGGTTTCAACCCCAAAATTTATGCTCAAAACTCCTCTTAGATGTCGTAAAAGCGGATTCAGGTTCGCTTAAGCGGACATATATAAAGCGAACCACATATTTGCTTTTGCAAACCTCGTAAAAGTGGCGCCTCTCACAAAAGTGTAGGCTCTTTCGCTTTTGCGAAGTTCGCTTAAGTGAACAAGTCCTTGCAAAATCGAAGCCTACAGACACCGGCAAAACACAGCCAAACATAAATCGTCGAATAGACCTTCAAGATTTGTTGAGAACCCCATATGTCACGACCCAGGGGTACACCCTAGATGTAACATAGCGTACATGACCCCGAAAAGGTCTCATACAAGCCCTTAGCATATTATAACATAAGATAATAGAAAAATATGGAAATTTTAAAAACTTTATCCATACAATCGAAGTCTTTTATAAAAGCAAGCGGAAGTCTTTCTACACTTTGTCTCAAACCATCTAATACAACTTTTGAATAAAACTCATGGGACATAGCCCATACAATAGTCTCACAACATGAAAATGAAAGACATGAAGGAAATAGTGGTTTTGTCCTCAAAGCTATGAGGACTCACCAAATCTTCAACTCCTTGCTCCTTAGAAACCTATCCTCAAGAATGGAACTCAAATCTCCGAACCCTACATTTGATGAGAATGTAGGCAAAGTATGCGTTAGTACAAAATATACTAAATATGTTAGCTAGCATAACATCATAAGAGCATAACAAAAGTGTTAGCCAATATAAGACATAAGTCCTAAGTATATGAGGCAATAACATAATCATAAGCATAATCTCAAAGATAGGCATAACTCAACAACATATGAAGTACCACATATTCATAATCTTAGTCCATATTAAATTATTGTTAACATAGGAGAAACATCATAAGTAACCTTCAAGTCATACTTGTGCAATGCATAGATGAGACCCCATAATCTCATCTAGGCTAAGTATCACTTTTAGGCCATCATACCTCTTTATCATATTTGATCCTATCCTTTAGCTTACTTCTCATAGAAAAGGGAATCTATCACATTTAGTCAATCATAGCAAGGAAGGCAACTATAGCAATAATCCAAACTAAGCATACATCATAAGCATAAGCCATAAGCATATTTATTACATAACTCATCATCACATAAAAAGAATATACCATAGGTACCTTCAAAGCATACTTGTGCAATGCATAAGTAAGATCTCATACTCTCACACATACCAAGTAGAGCTTTTTAAGTACTCATAGTTCATAATTCATACTCTTGTTAATACTACTACCATATTGGGGACATAAGCCTTAACCGACATAGACCATGTGAGCTTAACATAGAATCTGGTGTCTACCCCACACCTAAAAGGGGTTGTCCTACTTGCCGAGGGTAGAATCATACTCTTAGATTAGGTGGATCCAATAGCTAAGTAACCAACGAGGGCACGTAGTTATTGTATAAGGAGATTGCTTCTAGAAACCCGGACTCAACAAAGGTAGAAGGTTTCCATCTGATGAGATACCTACTTTGGGAACCCAGACTCAACTAAGGTAGATGGAACCCGTTTAGAAAGCCGGACTCAACTAGTGTAAAAGCTTTCATTGGGAAGCCGGACTCAACTAGGGTAAATGTTTCCATCTCATATTCATATCCACTCGGTGCTATGCATTAAGTCCTATTGAGTTTATATTAAGTCTTGACTCAAATTCATATTTGTGGAAGAATTTCTTGACACTCAATCCAACATAACTCATACTATAGCTCATAGATTCAATAGGTGAGACTAGTCTTAAAACTTTAGAATCACTACATGTGAAAAACCTTTCACATTATATGATATTCATGCATAAGTATGTATATGAGGCTAACCTTTCAACAACACTACAACTAGATCATGAGCATATTCACTTTACTCTCAAAGTTTTTCTAAAGCATGTACTAAACTTCATAAAACATGCATAATATCATATCTTGCCCTTTTTAGGGTCAAAGCTCATATTAAATCATCACATCTAGAATGCCTACATTAGACATGGATATATTCATAATCATATCACATCAACATATCTAGAATGACTACATTAGACATGGGTCTGTTCATAGTTTAAGTAGTTCAATTACCACTAGCATAGTCTCATACTTCACCTCATTGAGGTTCAAAGCCTACATCCAATCTTCACACTTAGGGTTCATGCATTAAACATGGATATCATCCTAACTCATGTGATTCTATCACTTTATGCATTCAACCATTCATAAGGTAGATTAGGTAGGTAAAGGTCTTTCATCACAATTCTATTCATTAGTCTTCTATTCTTATATAGATTTTACTCTCAAAGCCTAAACATATATAATTCATCATATTAGCTTTACTCTCAAAGTCTAAACATACATAATTCATCATATTAGGTTTACTCTCAAAGCCCTAGTGATCATCATTCATGACTACAAACCTTAATCTCACAGCTTTACTTCTTACAATCATCATACATATCTAGATTTCAAGGCATTCTAATCACATTCTTTGTTATTAGGTGATTTTAGTCATAAATCATCATAAAGGTTCAACTTCAACTTTACTAGTCAAGATCCATCAAATATACCACAATCTTGTTCAATTCATGTTTACATGTTTCTATTCTTAAACAATTACTACTCATAACATCAATTCTAGAAGATCACCTATGAATCCTCAATTTCACTTTTCATGGCATAAACCCACATAATATCAATTTCATCAATTAGGCTAGGGTTGACCATGGAAAACACATAATATCTTCATAATTCAATACTAATTCAATCATAAACAAGTACTCTCCACTCAATTGGAATCATACTCCTCACTACCCACAACATAGGAAGAAACCCTAGCTAGAATTGGGGTTTTTCTTCACAATTGGGGGGAATCTTGGGGGGCTCTATGGATGGAAAAATCCATAGATGAATAAGCTAACATACCTTGATTCAAAGCCCTCACAAAAGCTTGCAACAATGGAAGAATTTGACCTAGCTTCCATCTCTTCTTCTTCTTCACTTTCTAGATAGAGGATTTTTTTGAGGGAATTGGGTTCTTTGGTGAATCTAAATAATGAATTAGTTGACTTAGTTTAGGGGTCTAATAGGTTTATATAGGTGGCCTAATTAATAATAAAATGACCCTACTTAATAACTAATTAATTCTAGAATATTCCCTTAACCCCTAACTTAAAAACTTAAAAACCAGAACTCCCCCCCACCTACGAGACCCCGACCCACGGACTGTGGGTGGGTCTACGGACCGTACTGGTCCTTCGTGGTTGGGGTTCTGCAGCCCACAAATTGGGACCATGACCCATGAGGCATGGACCAGCCTACTGGGCGTAGGTCCCCTCGTGGGTGCACTGCCTCTTTGGCATATTTAGGGACTGTTTTGGGATCCTCCTCAAGGACCCCTTTGGTTGGTCCTTGGGGAGTCGTACCTTGACGTTTAACCCCCAAAACCTTCATTATAAGTACGGAAAGTTGAATCTACGACTCTAACCCTCACATCAAACTCTAGAACTCTCGGGTAAAGTTCTAGTTTAACTTACTAGCTTTTCGGGTGTTACAATATCTCCCTCTTGGGAACATTCGTCCTCGAATGATGATTCTAAACACCTCTTAAAGGAAATGACTCTAGACTAGCAGCCCATCATGCATGCAACACATTCAAATGCACACAAATAAAGGAGGAACTTCATCTCCAAGCTAAACATACTTAATGCAACACAAGGAAGTAGAAACTACATCTTACAACCCAAGATGCAGGAAATTCTCATAACTAGTCATGTTCAAGGAGGAACTACCATCTCCTAGTCATAACATGCTCAACATACACTCATGAAGCCTATATGTAATTTACTCTCAAAAAGCATTCATTTAAGGAGGAATCTTTCAACTGCAAACTAAGGCATGCTTATAAATTCATCTCATGAAGTTCTACAGGCAACTTTACTCAATGCACTACAACATGAGGAAAACCATTTATATATACTCATTTTCTTTTAAAACACAAGTTTTCATGAGCATGCATCAAAACACAAGTTTTCATGAGCATGCACCACATAAGGAAATCATGGAAACATACAAATCACACTTGACTTCACATAAAAAGCAAATCATGAGGAACTCATCATCTTAATGCTAAAGGAGGAATACAAAGGAAAGGATAAGGATAGCGGGACTTCTTATTCGCCTTCGGCCTTCCAAGTAGCACCCTCAACTAAAACCCTCACTAAAAGACCACTCCTTAACACTTTCATGGAAGCAACTTTCTTGCTCTTCTATTTCTTAACTTGCCGGTCTAAGATCCCTACCGGTATTTCTAAATTAGAGATATTCTCATTAATTCTCAACTCTTCTTAAGGAATTTACGAATGTCGGACCCCCAACACCCTTCTATATCCAAGGGACATGGAAAACCAAATACTGGTACCACTCACAAGCAACTCTAGTTCACAAGCAACCTTACCAACTCCACTCAAAATCTCACTGAGCCTACAAAATTGGGACAAAACTTCCCAACTCAATACACCTCTCAAGGTGAGAATTTCAAGCCAACTCAAATCATGAACATTAAGAGCACTCAACGACCTTGGTATCTAAGCACATCATCTCCCCCTTGGGAGTAAGCCTATACGAACCCTTCTAAGCATCACTTCTTTCAATCCTAAGGTCGAAGCAAGTCATCACTAAGCTTTCACATCCATCACACAAGATCATTCTAGACCATGGTGGATTTCACTACTACTTTTTAAGAGGAGTCTACTCACTCAACCCATCTAGGCATTATTTAAGCACCTTATTCCTCAATTTTTTCAACCTACCCAAAACTCAAAATGGCCAAGTAGAGTTCTACCATCAATATCATAAAAACTCAATGAAGCCCATTCATACTAAAGACAACATCATGGTCTAGCATATCAAGTCACAAAATACAAGCAATACCGGAATCTAATAAAGCATAAAACACATACTGGAACCATTAGGAGGAACTTGCTTACCTTCTCCTCTCATAGCCTTTGCTTTTGGGAAATTCTTCATTTTGTGACCACTTTCACCACTATTAAAGCAACCTCTTTGCCGGCCAAATTCTACCCTCATGTTTCTTTCCATTCTACTAAGGTCGAACCAAGACAATTCTAGACCATTCCAACATATATCATCACCCTTGGTGGAGTCTACCAACCAATCATATCTAGGTATTATCTAAAGACCCTACTCAAAATGACCATACTTAAGATCAATATTATAAGATAACTAACTCTTTGAAGTTGGTCAACACTTGAACTCTTCTCCCTCACCTTAACTAGGTGGTACATACAACCCTCAAAGTCAACTTTAAGAAAAAACATAATCCAAACTTGTGGCATAGACTTTCCCCCCTTCAACTCTCGGATAGGCTCATTCGGAAACTAACAATTTGACTATACGGGTTCTACAATCACATAGGAGCATAACAATAATACTATCAATCCATCCTAAGGATGACATCTACTCCTAGCATATCACGTCTTATTTAGCCACATGGTCATAATTGGCATCACAACCAACATTTTCTCCCTCGCTCCTTGTAGCACGAGCCCTTCGAGTAGTCATATCCTGAAGACCATCGGATAAGGAGAACGACCTTATAGAGTTAAACTCTATGGCATGACTTAGAGAATGAAGAAGTGAAGTTTCCTAAGCATCCAATAGCCTCTCATTCATAAATGTGGTGCACTTCACACTTATGAACAAGACTCTACTAGATTTGGTTTTGAGACAATCCTAGAATCATTCTAAAACCTTGTGCTCTGATTACCAAGTTTGTCATGATCCAGAGGTACACCCTAGATGTAACATGGCGTACTTGACCTCTAAGGGGTCTCATACAAGCCCTTAGCATATCATAACATAAGATAATAAAAAAATATAGAAATTTTAAAAACTTTATCCATACAATCGAAGTCTTTTATAAAAGCAAGCGAAAGTCTTTCTACACTTTGTCTCAAACCATCTAATACAACTTTTGAATAAAACTCTTGGGACATAGCACATACAATAGTCTCACAACATGAAAATGAAAGACATGAAGGAAATAGTGGTTTTGTCCTCGAAGCTATGAGGACTCACCAAATCGTCAACTCCTTGCTCCTTAGAAACCTATCATCAAAAATGGAACTCAAATATCTTAACCCTACATTTGATGAGAATGTAGGCAAAGTATGTGTTAGTACAAAATGTACTAAATATGTTATCTAGCATAACATCATAAGAGCATAACAAAAGTGTTAGCCAATATAAGACATAAGTCATAAGTATAAGAGGCAATAACATAATCATAAGCATAATCTCCAACATAGGCATAACTCAACAACATAGGAAGTACCACATATTCATAATCTTAGTCCATATTAAATTATTATTAACATAGGAGAAACATCATAAGTAACCTTCAAGTCATACTTGTGCAATGCATAGATGAGACCACATAATCTCATCTAGGCTAAGTATCACTTTTAGGCCATTATACCTCTTTATCATATTTGATCCTATCTTTTAGCTTACTTCTCATAGACAAGGGAATCTATCACCTTTAGTCAATCATAGCAAGGAAGGCGACTATAGCAACAATCCAATCTAAGAATACATCATAAGCATAAGCCATAAGCATATTTATTACATAGCTCATCATCACATAAAAGGAACATACCATAGGTACCTTCAAAGCATACTTGTGCAATGCATAAGTAAGATCCCATACTCTCACCCATACCAAGTAGAGCTTCTTAAGTACCCATAGTTCATAATTCATACTCTTGTTCATACTACTACCATATTGGGGACATAAGCCTTAACCGACATAGACCATGTGAGCTTAACATCGAATTCGGTGTCTACCCCACACCGAAAAGAGTTTATCCTACTTGCCGAGGGTAGAACCATACTCTTATCTTAGGTGGATCCAATAGCTAAGTAACCTACGAGGGTACGTAGTTATGCGATAATGAGATTGCTTCTAGAAACTCGGACTCAACTAAGGTAGAAGGCTTCCATCTCATGAGATACCTACTTTGGGAACCCGGACTCAACTAAGGTAGAAGGAACCCATTTAGAAAGCCGGACTCAACTAGTGTAAAAGCTTTCATTGGGAAGCCGGACTCAACTAGGGTAAAATCTTCCATCTCATATTCATATCCACTCGGTGCTAGGCATTAAGTCCCATTGAGTTTATATTAAGTCTTGACTTAAATTCATATTTGTGGAAGAATGTTTTGACAGTTAATCCAACATAACTCATACTATAGCTCATAGATTCAATAGGTGAGACTAGTCTTCCAACCTTAGAATCACTACATGTGACAAACCTTTCACATTATATGATATTCATGCATAAGTGTGTATATGAGGCTAACCTTTCAACAACACTACAACTAGATCATGAGCATATTCACTTTACTCTCAAAGTGTTTCTAAAGCATCTACTAAACTTCATAAAACATGCATAATATCATATCTTACCCTTTTTAGGGTCAAAGCTCATATCAAATGATCACATCTAGAATGACTACATTAGACATGGATATATTCATAATCATATCACATCAACATATCTAGAATGACTACATTAGACATGGGTGTATTCATAGTTCAAGTAGTTCAATAACCACAAGCATAGTCTCATACTTCACCTCCTTGAGGTTCAAAGCCTAC